>PVLD010009319.1:0-77698 GCA_004027595.1 Dinomys branickii
GAGAGCCGAAGCCCAGTAACTCAGTTCATGCTTCCTGCTTGATGCTGGAGTGAGAAGGGCGTGGTGTCGTGCGAGCCACCTCCATCTGCAGCTCTCTCTTGCTGTTGTGCTCCAGTTCCCGTTTGTTCCTTGGCTGGATCCCTGGGAGTTGCTGTGGCTCTGATGTGGGTGCCGATGCACCCCACCGCTCCCCACTGGCCTTGGGTTCACTTTGTACCCCAGGCTGGTCTCGAACACACAGTGATCCTCCTGCTTCAGCTTCCCAAGTGCTGGGATTACAGGCGTGCGCCACCACGCCTGGCTTGGTCCTAGGCTTGACTGTCTAGGTTTTCATCCCGGCCTCCCCAATTCTGGCTATAGGCAAGACAATTTGTATAACAATATTCACTTCCTGCCTCCGTTGGGAAGGTAACAGACAAGTGGGTAACAGTGCCCACAGGGTGGGCAGACATGTGACTCCATGCCTGGGGAGGTGACCCTTCCAACTTGGGCTCCTTGAGAAGAGGTGAAATGGTAGAGGGTCACGGCTAAGAGTGGGAGGGGACTTGGAAGTGCTGCAAAACTGCATCTTGTGCGTTGGAGAAGAAATAATGTTGGGAGTGAGCTCATTTGTCCATCCCACTGTTCAAGGTCTTGTTCTTTTGTTGTTGTTGTTTTTCCTCCCAGGCTGTGTATAGTAAATGACGAGCTGTTTGTGCGGAACGCCAGCCCTGAGGAAATCCAGAGGGCTTTCGCCATGCCTGCGCCCACGCCTTCCTCCAGCCCGGTGCCCACCCTCTCCCCTGAGCAGCAGGAAATGTTGCAGACATTCTCTACCCAGTCTGGCATGAACCTTGAGTGGTCCCAGAAGTGAGTGTGGAGCATGGGTAGGATCAGGAGCAAAGGGCTGGCAGTAAGGAATCTCGATTTTTAAAGACAAAAACATTCTTATGGGGGTTAAAAAAGGCTCATGCTCATACAGTAGATGTTTTCTAAGGATACAGTGTATAGATTTTAACTGAATGCTAAAGCACAGGGCACTTACACAAAGTACTGAGAAATTTTTTTCAAGAAACAGGCTGTTTGCTGGGTGTGGTATTGCACTTCAGTAATCCTAGCACTTGGGCAGCTGAGGCAAGATTGTTGGGAGTTTGAGGCCAGCCTGAGGTACATAGTGTGACCCTGTCTCAAAAAATCAGAAAAAAAAAAGTGTAGTCTCAAAGTGAAGATTTAAATGGAAACAGTTCATTATTGAACTCCTTAACTTTAATCTGGCACAATATTGTAAACGTGAGCTTTGTCCATGTTTCTCTAAATTGATTTCTTGTTCTAATTGTAATTACTGGAAAATTCCTAGGGCTGTGTTTACAGAACTTAATTTTTAGATTTTGGTAATGGATATTTCTCAAATTTAAGCTGATCTCACAGTGTTACCCTAGCTGATTTCACAGATGCCCTGAGTGTTGGGGCTGCAGGCTGCACAGCCTGCCCCCTCCGCAATACCTGTGCTGTCCAAAGGCGTCCCTTCTCACTGATGTCAGCGCCTTCTGACCTTGTGAAGACGGGGTTGGGCGTCCTGGTTCACTAGCCTTGACGGCTGCTGTGGTTTTGCCCTGGGAGCAGTGCAGCAAGTCATAGTCCTCTTGTAAGGTTCCAGATGGCTGGCTATGCCTCAGTTCTCAAAGACCCCTCTCTTTTCCCCACCACAGATGCCTCCAGGACAACAACTGGGACTACACTAGGTCTGCCCAGGCCTTCACTCATCTCAAGGTAAGGTTCAGGATATGGCAGTATATGCCTTTGACTGCAGCAATCAGGAGGCAGAGGCAGGAAGGTCCCAAGGGGGAGGCTGGAGATGGAGCCCTGGGAGGGACCTTGGCTGGGTGGCACCTGCAGCATGCTGATCCTGGGCTCTTCTCCAGGCCAAGGGCGAGATCCCGGAGGTGGCGTTCATGAAGTGACTGCGTTGTGGCCCCTGTAAATAGCCCCTGGACGCTGTCGGCCGTCACCAGCTTGTGCCGCCGAGAGTGCGGCTACCCTGCCAGTGTACTGTGTGAGGATGGTGCCCGCGCGCTGCTGGACACTTCGCCTGGAGAGCCCTGTGAGGCTGAGCCGTGGGCCTGCAGGCGCCAAAGCTGATGTGCAGACACTAAACCACCCGAAGGACTAGGTGCTTTGTGCACTTAACCTGGGACCGTACTTGTACTTTTTAAGATAAAAGTGTGATAACTGTGTTGACTGCGCCTTTTTTTCTGTGGTGCTGGCGCGTGCAGCATGGGTGGGAGTTGCTCCCAGCCGGGAGCCCGCCCCGGAAGTGGGGGCGCCAGTGGGTGGACGCCCCGGAAGCGGAAGCAGCCCGTCAAGGTCATGGCGCCTTGGCTACGCTGCTCCGGCTCCCTGTTGATCTGCTTGCGGCCCCTACACGCCGGTACTCCACCGCAGGATGTGCTGCTTTTCGAGCACGAGCGGGGCCGCTTTTTCGCCATCCTCGGGCTGTTCTGCGCCGGCCAGGGCGTCTTCTGGGCCTCGCAGGCCCTCGCGGCTCTGTCCCCACCGCCGGCTCCTGCGCGGGCGCGGGATCCTGGGGCCTCTGACAGCGACGGGGACCTGCGCTCGGCGCTGTGGCGCTATGGGCTGGCCGCAAGCTGCAGCGCCGTGGGTAAGGCAGGGTCCACGGAGAGACCAGGTCCCTGAAGCCCTTGTCCTCTCGCCCCTTTGCCGAGCGATGGACTTTGGTTAAAGGGTGACTGGGAGCCGGTTGCTGGGGCGCATGCCTACAGTGGCAGCACTCAGGCTAGAGGCAGGATTTCAAGTTCGAGTCCCACTAGGGCAACGGAGAGAGACCCGATCAAAAAAAATATTGGGCGTATAGCTCGGCGATTGAAAAAAAAAGTGGATAGGTTAACAAGATTGTATTTTAAAAGGAGCTGAAAATGTGACAAGAACTGTTTAGTGGGGGGCACAGGAAAGGTTGAAGCTTAGCCCTCCAGCGCCTTACTCTTTGCTTGTCCTGTAGGAACCCTGGTACTTGGTGCTGGTCTGCTCTTCTCTCTTCGATCTGTGCGTTCAGTGATGCTTCGAGCCGGAGGGCAGCAAGTGACACTCACCACTCATGCCCCCTTTGGCTTGGGGGCTCCTTTTACTGTTCCCTTGAACCAGGTGTCTTGCATGGCCCACCGAGGGGAAGTCCCTGCCATGCTGCCTCTGAAAGTCAAAGGTCGGCGCTTCTACTTCCTCTTGGACAAAGCAGGACACTTCCCTAATGCTCAGCTCTTTGACAGCACTGTGGGTGCCTACCGGAGCTTGTGAAGAAATGAGGTCATTCACATCTCCCAGAGGCAGATGAAAAACTGTTAGGGATGGAGTGCTGACCAGGGTCACAGAAGGGTCCAGTGTTTACCAGTAAATAAAGGAGTCAAAGGGTAGCTACTTGGTCCGTGCCTGTTTAGCCCTCCCCACTTTCTTCTGTGTGCTTTGATATCAAAAAACTCAATACCAAGATGAAGAAATATATTTTGGTACAAAAACAACAGGGTGAAAGGTAGATGGGGGTAGTAAGCATCATGTTTCCCTCCTTGAGGGAACAGTCAGGCTCCCAGCTCTGTGAGGTGAAGGATTGCAGATACTTGGAAGGAGTCTCTGACTGCAGAAAGCATTGGGGGTGCTCTTCAGAAATGTGACAGGTGTGGCCTCACAAGGGCGTCTGTCTCAGAGGTGCCCCTGTCCAGAGGCTGCGGTGGGTTGGCTTCAGACTTCCACTGCACAACCTGGAGCACAAAGACCAAACACCACAATACCAGATTCACCCAGGAAGAGTTCTGTGGGAGACAGAACAGGAATATGAGGAATAGGGCCATCACAGATGCAGTCCTTCCACCCACACCAATCTGTCAGGCAAGCCCCTCCACTCTTCAGCCTGTCCCTGGTGAGCACTGGTGAGTTCCCTTATAGCTACAGACACTGACTGGATCTTAACCCCTGGGTCTCACTTCAGCATTGTGTAGGCTGGAATAAAACTGTAGAGTGGTTCCAGGGGTTGTCCATGAAATTTTCTGGGCTTCAGGGCAGCTGTGAGGTCAAAGAGACAGTTGTGAGAATGAATGTAGAAATACATCTTAAGTACATCTATGTCCAGGTGCCCTAAGAGACAAGGACAACAAACGGGTGGGTACACAATGGGAGCTTCTAGGACCAACTCTGCAAAGGGAAGGTAGCACTAGTCAGTGTCCCTCCCTTTCTTGTTACCTAGTGGTTCTATTCAAGGAGGTGATGGTGTTGCAGAGAGAACTGGTGCCAAATCCAAGGATACAGGCAGACAATAAGACAAAGGAGACGGCTACAGCTGAGATAGCTAATGCAATCCGGAGCCCTACAGGACCTCTGGGAGAGAAAAAACAAACCTGTGGTTGAGGTGGGCCCCATTTCAACTCAACCCCTGGTCCTCAGGGTAGGGCAGTCACCTGTGGGAATCCTCGATGCAGCTGCTGTAGACCCAGAAGAGCAATAGCAGGAGGCAGTAGAGGGCCAGAAAGCCTGACACCCCAGTCACAAAGTGCGGAATGATGGGGCCGAGGGTTGGGGTAAAACCAGGAAAGAGCCATTCAGGGTGACCACACCATACAAGGGACACCTGCCCCTGAAGGAGCCCTGCAGGAGAGAAGCTGAGTTTTCAGTTTCAGGTTACTGCCTGGGGATGCAGGTTCCTGGCCAGTGTTTAGGGATCAAATAGGTCAGATACATACTCCAAGCTAGGGCAGTGCATTTTTAGTTCCTGGTTCTGAGGCTGGAAGGCTGAGGAAAGGGCATTCTAGGGAAGTCAAACCTGCAGTGGCCAGATCAGGAAATAGGTAGTGGTTATAAAATACAGGGGGTTACCTTTGGGGAAGCCTGACTACTTATGTTCTCAGACCAAAGAAATCCAGGGTATACCAGTTGAGTAGTGGTAAATATCTCGTGTCTTTGGATCTGTATATCAAACATACTAATGCCTACTTCATGGTAATACACCCTTTATTTTTAAGACAGGAGTCTCGCCCTTCACCCATCTTTACTGGCAAAATTGGCAGGAAGCACTCAGTTTGCCCATCTTCCGCATCAGAGTTTTGTCTTTAAACACAACTGTAGTCACGCGGCATGGCTCGATCGTATCTACTGCGCTGCGCTTTATTTCTTCGCAAAGCACAAAGGGGCCTCGATTGAAGGCTCCGCAGAGGGTGCTCTCTCATCTCGTCCCCGCGTCAACACTGCAGGGAGAAGCCTACCCGCCCCACCCTTATGGTATCCCCCTCCCCACAGCGGCACCTGGGTGCTGGTGAGCGCCGCAGCCACCACGGCCCGCGTAAAAAGGCGGCAACTAGTAGGATGAGTTCTACACGTTTCAAACACGGGAGCGCCACGGCGCCCAAGAACCAGAAACGAGCGCCGGGATCCGGTGCGCACTGCAGAGTCACTTCATTCCGGCCACAAAGATGTCACAGCCTTAGAGCGGCAGGTACAGCGAGTAGTCCGAGAGGGCCCAGCGTCGGGCGGGGCGGCTGGTGCGGCCGATCATGGGCAGCTTCTGCACGTAGCGCGAGGCGGGGCTAGGCCCGTGCGGCGCCGGGAAGGCCGTCTGGAAGAGGCGTCCGCGGCAGCGCCGCCCCGCCTGCCGCCCCGCGATGATGAATCGGAAGTGTGGGGCGCCACGGGGCGCGAAGCGGCTCCTCTGAAAGACCTCCCGGGCGCCGGAGCCGGCACCCTGAGGCCGGGACGTCCCTCGGGCCCGGTGCACGCGCGGCAGCGGCCGGCTCTCGGCGGCGGGCGGCGGGGCAGCCGGGGGACCGCCCCGGGGGTTCTCGTCGTCGCCTGGCGGGCTCAGCATGGCGCTGGCCGTGAGCTGGGGCATCTTGCGCACTGCGTCCGCGGCGGCTGCGGGCTCCTTCTTGTCGCCGGGCGGGCGCGGCACGGCGGGCGCGGGCTGCCCGGTGCCAAAGCGCGTGGCCAGGCTGTCGCCGAAGAAGGCGTAAAGCTCGCGGTAGATGCTGGCCAGTGTGGCGGGCCCGGCGGGCGGCGGCGGCGGCGGCGCGGACACGAAGCCGGGCTCCGCCGGTGGCTCAGGCAGCAGGAGGCCGCCCCAGGGCGGATCCTCGGGGCGCCGCCCGCAGCCCCGAGCTTTCATCTTCAGCAGGCGTTCCACCGCTACCTGCGGGGAGCAAAAGCCTTGGTGGGTGACTGGAGGGCGCCAAGGAGCCGCCGAGGAGGGTCCACTCACCAGGATGGCGCCGTACACCTTGTGCCCGTCGGCCTTGACCTGCGCGTTGGACACCGAGTAGTCGTCCAGCACGGCCTGCAGGTTGGTCCAGTAGGTAGACAGGTGCGGGTACAGGACGAGCTCAACCGCCTGCACGGGAGGGAGTGGTGAGTGCGGCTCGCTGCCCTCCCCAGGAAAGACCCGTTTTTTGTTTCTCTGTGTCCCCAGTCCATACTTTATTTTGATGAGTTCCTGCTAAGTCACTACATACCCTAGGCTGGCTCAAACTTGCGATCCTCCTGCCTGGCTGCTTTGTGTGTGTGTGCTGGGTATGATTCGCAAATACGAGGCACGTGCACCACCGCTAAGCTACACACTTAAAATTGGAAGCTAGGAATAAATAAAAGGGTGTAGTGGTGCACACCTGTAATACCAGTACTCAGGCAGGAGGATCACGGAGAGTTTGAGGCCAGCAGAATGTATAGTGTGATGAGACTCTTGCCTAGGGGAAAGAAATGGAAAAGTAGTAGATGTCCATTGTGACGTACAATGGTATTACTGATCCTGACAATAAAATAAAAATACTACAATTAATTAAATGTTGTCACCTTGCAGGGCGGGGGGGGGGGGGGGGGATAGCTCAGGCGGCACAAACCTCTGCCCGGCAAGCCTGAAGTCGTAGACAACAAAAAAAGAAACCTAAGGGCTGGGGATATAGCTCAGTGGAATAAGCGCTTGCCTAGCAAGCACAGGGTCCTGAGTTCGATCCCCAGTACCGCAAAAAAAGAAACCTAAACATGTTTATCTCCTTTAAAACCCCAAATGAATTTACAGTCTTTAGAAAAGTGGCTGGATCAGTAACATGAAAATCAACTGCATTTCTTTTATCAACAGTAAACTAATACCATGAAATCATCATTACAGCAGCATCACAGGGTGGCAAGAAGCTAGGAATAAATTAATAACAGAAGCCAGAGGTGTGGCTTGTTGGTACAGGACTTGGCTAGTACCCGTGGAGCCCTGAGCTTGAACCCAGCACCACAAACAAAATTAATGAACTATGGTAGGTTCTCAGGAGAATGAAACATCCTAGAAGACTGAGCTTAAAAAAATAAAACATGGTCACTTCTTTCCAAAATTAATGGAGTCCCAAAAAGTTCCAATAAAAATCTCAGCAGTGACAACTATTGTAGTTATGCAAGTGTGATTCAGCAGCAAACCCCATTAACATACATGTCATGTTAACACCAATAAGGCACATTTGTAATTGTTAGATAATACCTACAGATTTAAAAGAGCTACATAGCAAAAACCTTAATGGCTGAATACTACAGGCCCTGAATGTGTTTCCTGATGTGACGTGGACTGCCCAAGGGTTTATGAAGTAGGGGGCACTGAGTGAACCCTGAAATTCAGAGATTCTGTTCCTATGGCACCCTCAAGTTGTGAAAAACTGCAAATTTCAGATATGGCCGGAAAAAATACCTGTATAAATGCTTACTTTTATAGTTGAAACCCTGAATATACTATGTCTCCCATAGCTATGTAACTTAATTTAATAAAATACTGTATTAATAAAACCTTAGAAAGTGTAAGGCATTTTGGTGGATCTCAGAGCGTTAAGAACAAATCCCAGGGCTGAGGATGTGGCTCAGTGGTAGAGCTCTTGCCTTGCAAGCACAAGGCCCTGAGTTCTATCCCCAGCACCACATACATAAAAGAATAAATAACAATAAATAAATTTAAAAACAAAAAACCAAATCCCAGCAGCCTATAGCACCCTGTTATGCTGCAGGTATGCTGGTGCATCTGCCAGATGGGTTATAGGCAGCAGCCAGTGAACAGCTCTTGGACCGGCTACTTGCAAACCTCCTGCCAAAAAGACAATTATGGATATCTGCTGTTTCCAAGAAATTGCGGGGGTTTCCACAAATAATTATTAGGAAAAACTAAAGAATGAATGAGGCCTCAAACTCTGAAACAAGACTTCCCAGGGCACACAGTATCACTACTAAGCCTGGCTCACAGCAAGAACTCCATGCTAGGCAGCAACAGAATACTCCGAATCAATGGTAAAACACACCATTAGCATTGTTTTCTTTTGGTTTTTTGAGATAAGATCTTGGTATGTGGGGGCTGACCTCGAACTCACAGCCATCCTCCTGCTTCAGCCTACCGAGTGCAATCACAGGTGTGGGCCACCATGCTCAGCTTCCCTTAGCGTTCATGCAGCACAGCAATAAAGGCCAAGCTCCTCACCTTCCAGCCAAGAGCGTGAAGCCCCACCACAGCGCCGTAGTGGGAGCAGAGAGGCCGCACGGGGTCCACCAGCACCTTCTGCAGGGACAGTAGGATCTGCTGGTACAGGCCGCTGACCAGGTCCCCGTGAGTCCTGTGGAGCCGCATGCAGTCAGGGTAGGGAAGGAGGTGACGCTGCTGCTCCAGCTCAGGACACATCACAAGGACACACTGTGTGGCCTAGAACACCACACCCTGGGGACGACACCCTCGCCCACCCCAGGAAGGCGGTGTCCCATGTTTCTTGTAGGGTAACTGAACCCCACCCACCCCACCTGACACCCTCGCCACAGCAGCCCAGGCTCAGTGCTACCAGAAGATGTGGCTGAGAAGGAGCGCAGCGCCATCCCGCAGGGTCCAGTGGTCATTGAGGGGGTTGATGGAGGCAGCCAGGGGCTCCAGGACACAGTAGAGGACACTGCCCACCAAGGAGCGCACGTAGGGCCCGAGGCAGAGGTGTGGGTTCCGAACCAGGCTCCGAGCCACCTGCAGCAGCCGGCGCAGCTGCTCGAGGTCATGGCTCACAGATTTCACCTGTGTCAGAAGGAAGGCTGAGGGGCAGGAGGAGCCCTGCAGACCGCTGGGCCACCGCCCTCCCCAGGTGTTCACTTACCCCACTGACCACATACACAAAGTAAGGCAGCAGAGCTGCGATCTTGGAGTTTGTCTGTAAGTCCTGGAGAGCAACCTGCAAGGAAGGGCCCAGAATGTACTGGAACCAATAAACTCCCACTGCTCTGGGACTCCCTGTACTACGCAAAGGACACAGACACTCTGAGTTCTAGCCACGTAACCTACAGAAACCCACCCAAACAACCACACACAGCACCTTCTGTAACTATGAAGTGAATGTAACCTGAATGTCCAATGTACTTTAAGAAAAATAAATCGAAAGCCACACACAGTGGTGCACACTTGTAATCCCAGCACTCTGGGAGGCTGAGGCAGGAGGTTTGCAACTTGAACCTTAGACTGAGTAACTCAGAAACCTAGTGATGCCTTGGTCTCGAAACAAAAAATTAAAAAGGTCTGGGAACGGGCATGGTGACGTACACCTGTAATCCCAGCACTGGGGAGGCTGAGGCAGGAGGATCATTCCAAGTTCGAGACCAGCCCGGGCTACAAAGTAAGCTCAAAGCTAGTTTGAACTGGTGAGACCCTGTCTCAAAAAGACGAGGGGAAAAAAAGGGTGGGGGCTGGAGATCCGAATCAAAGTGGAGCCCAAGTTCAATAACCCCCAGTATCACTCCCCACAGAAGCAAATTCTGAGAACCAGAGATTCATACACAGGTTTACACTGAAGAGCCAGGGGTGATACACAAGAAAAATATGCAAGTAAAAGAACAGAGGATTTTCTACTCCGGAGTATTTTTATACCCTGTGTCTAGAAAGCATACACTAGCATTACTTTTAAAGGCAAATAAAATGCATTAAAGTAGAAGCTTCTCAGCTCTGACTCTCCACCAGCACCTTGGATGGAAGTCACGGCCATGAGGGCAGAACCCATGGGTGCAGAACCCAGAAGTCACGGCTGGCTCCTGGCACTGTGCCTGCAAAGCAGGAGCCACACTGTTCTGCTTTTCTTACAGAGCTAGGGCTCAACTCAGAGCTCTGAGACTGGCATTCCACCACCAAGCCACATCCTGCCAGGAGCCACGCTCTGTGGGCAGGAACAGGTGGCAGCAGCACTCCTGATTTTGCAAGGGAAATAACCGTAACAGGTGGACACAAAGACTTGGGAACGGAGGTGTCGCTCAGAAGGCACTTGCCCAGCAGACAGAAGGCTCTGAGAAGGCTCTGGCTCAGACACAGCCCTCCAAAACAAACCATCACCACTACGAAAGGTGAGCAAGGCTGGCTAGAGAGGAAATGACAGACCATGCCTGGAGCCACAGATTTAAGAGCCACACAGGGCCGGTATATAGCTCAGTGGCATAAGCACTTGCCTAGCAAGTGCAAGGTCCTGAATTTGATTTCCAGTACCAAAAAAAAAAAAGGAGCCACACAGCAGGCCTGGCCAGGCACCAAGCTGACCCTGTTTCCTCTGGTCCTTTCCTGTCCAAGCCTAGGAAAGGAAGGCCACAGTGCAGATGCCCGCTGGGCCCAGATCAACACACACCCAGAATGGTGCGCAAGGGAGCCGGAGAGGGCAACAGCTGAGCCCTGATTCTGCGTGGCTGGTGTGGAACAAGTGCACTTCAAGAACAGCTTCTCCCCTCACCAGCCACTGTGGAGAAGACCAGAAGGTGGCAAATGAAAGGATTTCGGGGACTTGAAGTTGGAAGCTGGGCATGGCGGCCCACACCTATAACTGCAGTACTTGAGAGGCTGAGGCAGGGGGACTGCAAATTCCAAGGCAGCCTAGACTACATAGCAAGACCTTGTTCCCCCCAATCATAATAAAAGCCAGGTGTGGTGGCACACGCCTGTAATCACAGCACTATGAAGGCTGACACAGGAGGATCACCTGTCTCAAGTGACCCTCAAGTGAAAAGTTTAAGGCCAGCTTGGGCAGTGAATTCAAAATCAGTCTGAAGCTGGGTGTGGTGGCACACACCTATAATCGCTGCACTCAGAAGGCTGAGGCAAGAGGATCATCGTGAGTTCAAGGCCAGCCTGGGCTACAAAGTGAGCTCAAAGCCAGCCTGAACGGCACAGTGAGACCGTCTCAAGAAGTATATAGCTCAGGGGCACAAGCACCTGCCTAGAAAGTGCAAGGCCCTGAGTTCGATTCCCTATAGCAAAACAAAAAAGAGCAGTTTGAATTTATTCCTGTCTTGAGTAGCATGTGTGTCATTAGTCAAAAAAAAAAAAAAAACCCAATCTGAATTACATATGAGTGAATGAACCCAACGAATGACAAAACAAGCCAATCTGGACTCTCACCTTCATCAGCTGCGGGTCCTCCCCAAGCACAGCCCGAGTCACTTGCTGATAGTACTTGAGCAGGTCATCAGTCAGTGAAGACACCGCACTGGGTACTGCGGCAGGAGGGGCAGGAGGTGGGGCCTCTCCCCTCCCCTAGCCTGGCCCCCCAAGCCCACATCGCCCTGACAAACAGAAGCCAGATACAGACGGCCATGCACCCACTGCCGTCCACCCTGCCTGCCAATTGCCCCACAGGACAGCCAGGACCATGGCGCCGCCAGAGACCCCAGCCCGCCTCCCAGACTCATGTTCTGGCCTCCAGCACATGGCACAACCGCCCCTTACCTGAGCCTTGGGGCGCCAGGTTCCCTTTGCCGTCCAAATAGGAGACGTGAACTAGAAGCAGGCAGAGAGAGGCCTCAGCCGGCGCTGCCCCTCCAGACCCCCCCAGGCTGCAGCTAGCCCAGCACTGCCGCCCGTAGCACCCAGGAACCACCTCTGACGGCCGTCTCTGCGCAGCCCTTGGGAATGTTGGTGGCTAAGGCCAGCTCCACCAGGTTCACCTCTCGGTCCTCAGGGAAGTAAAGCTCACCCTCCCTGGTGGGGCGCAGGGGCAGGGCCTCCTGGGACCCGTAGCCACACACGGCCTGGGAAAGCAATGGAGCAGCCTGAACCTAAGGCGCAAGCAGGGCCATCACGGCTCCAGCCAGAGCTCATGCCCTGGTGTTCCCAGCTGGCACGTGACCTGCTGCTGTGTGTCACCTGCACATCCCACCCACCTTCGGCCCACACTGCACCGCTCACCTCCACGCTGCTCCAGCGCAGGGCCCTGTTGAAGTCCTCCACAGTCAGCTTCCGCCGCTTGGTGTGCTTCATGAACTGAGAGCTGTTCTGCAGGAACAGGAGCCAGAGTCAGGGTGCAAGGTGAGGAAGACTGGGTGCCAGCTCAGTCCCTCTGTGTTGCTTTCTTACTGCAGGAAGTAACATCTGCCCCTGCCAGCCAGGACTGCCACAGGAACACAGCACCAAGCCCCTAGGGGCCACACAGCCCAGTTCTGCCCTGCCAGGTGCAGTCGCAATGGGGTATCAGCCATGGAGATGTGCAAGGCGGGACCAGGCGCTCACTTGAGTAGCTTCTCGGAGCCGGTAGCACACGTCCTCAGCCAGCAGTGCTGCCACCTCGTCGCTCAGCTCCAAGCCTGTGCTCTCAGCCATGAGCCGCACCGACTCCCGAGGGATCTCCACAAACCGCCGCTCCTCGCGCTCTGACATGGCCCCGGCAGAACTGAGAGGAGATGCAGTTGGCCTGGCTGCCAGTGTACCCAGGAGGCCAAGACAGCACATCAACACAGTCTCACTCGGTCCTGCTGTTCCTGCATTGCAACTCCCAAGCGGGGAGCCCAGGGTTCTGATGAGGAAACTAAGGTTTTGGCAGGACCAGGCCAGCCTGTTAGCAGATGGGGAAGCGGAGAAAGTGACCAGCCTTGACAGGCACAAACAAGATCCCTGCCACAAAGCTGGCCGAGACCGTCATGAGTCCTGAGCCCTGCTTTATAAAGCCATAAAATTGAGGCAGTGACCCTTGCCCTCATTTGCAGCTGCCTCGGTCATGAGTGGAGACACTGTCTCAGCACCCACAAAGCCCTCGCTTCAACCCAGCACCCCTGGAGAAAAGAGCACCACATCAGTACCATGAGTCACCACCACTAACTGTGAACAAAATCCCCAAGGCAGGCTTGGTGTCACACACCATAGTCCCAGGTACTCAGGAGGCTGAGACAGAGATCACAAATTCTAGCAGAACTGGGTGTGGTGGCACACGCCAGACATCTCCCCACTTGGGAGGCTGAGGCAGGAGGATTGCTGCAAGTTTGAGGCCAGCCTGGGATACAAAGTGAGTTCAAGACCAGCCTCAACAGTATAGTGAGACACTGTCTCAGAGACCAAAAAAAAATAAAAAATAAAAAATAAAAAAATACTAGACCAGCATGGGCAAATTATGAAAACCTTGTCTCAACAACAACAACAAAACATTTAAAAAGGTGTGGAGGTAGCACTTGCCTAGCATGTGTGCAGATCTGGGTTCAATTCCCAGTACCGTAAAAATACAAAACAACACACAAAACCACTACATTACCTCTTCCTTCTGATTCTTACTACAACCATCATGAACTGAATTTTTATTTAAAAAAATTTTTTTTGCAGTATTGGGGATTGAATGCAGGACCTTGGCACTGAACTATATACCCAGCCATTTTTTTCTACTTTAAATTTCAGACAGGGTCTCCCTAAGTAGCTGAGACTCAGAACGGCAATCCTCCTGCCTCAGCCTCCGAGATGCCAGGGATGGGCCATCATGCCTGGCTGAAAAGCTACTTTTTTCCTGACAGATTTGCTCAAAATCTTCAAAAGTCCAAACCCCTGGCTTGGGACCTGCACTTGGTCCTAATGCACACTGAGACCTGCTCGGTGTCTCTCACCCCGCAGAGCTCTGTGCCCCCCACCAGCTGCCTGCCTTCGGAGGCTGGGCTTCTGCCAGCGCTGGTCCTCCCCGTCTGGCAGCAAAGCCTGGACGCTGGGACCGAGTCCTTTCAAGGACATGGCAGGGTAAGCCTGAAACGCCTGAGGTCTGACCCCGCAACTCGCTGTGCGACTAGATGGAGAACGGGCTCTGCGGCCAGGCCTAGGCCGCCTGCGTGGCCCCGCGCCCGCTCCTCTGCCCGGCTCACTGCTGCGGTCTCCGGGTCCACCGCGCGCCGGCCTCACGCCGCGGCCGCGGGCCACACCATCGCCCCTCCCTAGCTCCACGACCTCTCAGGCCCCGCGCGTCCTGGTTCCTCCGCTCGCCTTCTCTCCCTCGGGCCGTCCCTGGCGCGTCCTGCGAACTCCGGCGTACTCCTCGGACCTCAGGTCAAATCTCTTCCCCCAGAAAGTCTTCCCGGGTCGCCTTCCACGCGGGTGCACAGGTGTGCAGGCACCGCCCGTGCGACTGCGACACCCCGGGCCCCGGCCGCGAGCCCGCGTCGCGCTCACCTGCGCGTCCCGCGTCGCGCGTCCAGCCGGCTCAGCGCAGGCGGGCGACACTCACTGCAGGCTGTGGGGGCGAGAGGGCGGGCGGCGCCTCGCGACCCCTCCGCGGCGTACCAGGCCGGCCGCAAGGGGAGCAGGGTTCGGGCCCCAGGGTCCCCGTCCGCGCAAGCGGGCAACAGGTCGGCAGCGCGGAGAGCGAGCGAGTCGCAATCGCGCCCCTAGGTGGCCCCGCAGACCTGGACAGGGTAGGAAGTCAAGGGTGGAAGGTCAGAGGTCACGCCCTGGGCCACGTGATCACCGGGGGGGGCCACAGCGAAACGGGCCAGACTGACCGGCCCAGCACGGCTCCAGCCCGGTGAGGGCTCCCACCCGGGGCGTGGGCGGAGAGGGCTGCACCTGGGGCGACCAGCACCTATCCGGGCCCAGATTCGACCCAACCGGGGGACGCCCCCCGCGCCCCAGCCTCCCTGCTCCCTGCTACCAGATTCCCTCTCCCGCCCAGTCTCGCTCCCGGCCCGCACAGCCAATGGGCAGCCGCCTCCCAGAGCTCCCGCCTCCCCGTAGGCATCCCGCCCTGCGATTGGCCAGTGTGATCATGCTGTACCATTTAGGACGCCTGGTTTCGTCACTACGCTTCTTAAAGCAATACTTTTTTTTAATGGTTATACTACCTTTTCGTGATTTTTTGGTATTAGGAGTCGAACTCAGGACCTTACACTTGCCAGGCAGGCGCTTGTGCCGCTCAGCTATATCCCCAGCCCTAATACTTTTTTTTTAAGCATTAGTCTTTTCCTGGTCCATGTTTGGAGCAGTGATTGTCTTCCTCCGGGAGAGTTGCTCCGTGTACAGACACTTTTTTGTCTTTTTTTTGGTATCAGGAATCAAACTCAGGACCTTGCACTTGCCAAGCAGGCGCCTGTGCCGCTGAGCTATATCCCCGGCTTTTTTTGTCTTCTGGGGACAGGGTTTCACTATGCAGCTCAGGCTGGCCTTGAACACCAGCAGTCCTGCCTCAACATCCCAAATGCTGGGATTAGAAGGGTGCACCACCACACTCGGCCTTACAAACACGTCGTAATTCTTTTTTTGTTGTTGTTTCGTTTTTGAGGTTTTTTTTTTCTGTATTTTTGTTTTGTTCTTTGAGACAGGGTCTATATAATTCAGGCCGGTCTTGAACTATATGGCCCAGGCTGGCCTCAAACACAGTGATCCTCCTGCATCAGCCTGTGGGTGCCGGGATTACAAGCGTGTACACCTAACATTATGGTCTGAGCCATGCGTGGTAGCACACATCTATAATTCCAGCACTGGGGAGGCTGAGGTAGAAGGATTGTTGCAAGCTCGAGACCCACCTGGGCTACAAAGTGAGCTCAAGGCCAGCCTGCACTGCATAGCAAGACCCTGTCTCAAAAAGACAAAAAAAAAAAAAAAAAACGTTATGGTCTGGCAGTGAATCTATTTTCCTACTAATGACTCAACTTTACTCTTTGTTAAGCCAGAGTACTCATTGTGGGGAAATACCACATTTTCTTTTATTTGTTTTGGGTTTTTTTGAAGTGACGTCCAGCTATAAAATGCAGGGTGTCCTTGAACTCAATATGCAGCCTAGACTGGCCTCAAACTTGCCTCAGCCTCCCTGCACCATCACCTGTAGCCTGCATGTTCTTAAAGCAACAGCTCTTGGAGCTGAATCTAGAGCACGGGTGTTGCTTTGATCCTGGTGCCCAGGCAGTTTCTGAGCACTTGTAGTCTCACCACCATAGCAACATTTTAGCCTTTAGTATGTGGCACAGTTTCCCTGCTCAACCTGCTCAGCCCACCACTCTGGCATCCCCTGCTCTTCCCTGCCTGAAGGGCAAGGTGGAGCTTTTGGGAGAGGTGTTCTGTGTTGGCTGAAAGGATTTTTATTTTTTGAGATAAGGACTAGATATGCAGTGCAGGCCTATCTCTGGCAATCCTCCTGCTTCAGCCTCCAGAATGCTGTAGTTACAGCGGGGTGCATGTACACACCCTGTTTTTAGTGCAAGCTTATCTGACACCGATCTCTAACCCTCCTGACTCAGGTGCGAGGAACCAGGCTTGCAGAGTGACACCGGGCACCAGGCCCCTCACAACACACCCTGTGTGCAGGGTAAGGTTGACCCTGGGGCCAGCAACCTGGGCTGCGGAGGGGCACAGCTGGGGCACAGATCCTAATCACATTCCTGGCCTCCAGACTGAGGGTATGGCACCTGGCAGGGGTTACATGAACTCTGTGAAGGTTCAAGGCAGGGCTGAAGGTCGGATTCATCTTTCCCTGCAAGCTGCAACACACTTTTCTGTAAGCTGTGTTGGGTGCTCATGGTTTGTGTTTGATGACACCTTGCTATTTAGTCCAGGCTGGCAGTGAACGCACTGTAGCCCAGGGTAGCCTCCAACTCTGGATCCTGCCTCAGGTGCCCAGGTGCTGGGAATGCAGGTATATACTGCTGTGCTTGCCTCTTACATTTTGCTTTTTTTTTGGTATTTTTGAGACAGGGTCTCGCTATGCAGTTCAGGCTGGACTTGAGCTCACTTTGTAGCCCAGACTGGTCTCAACTCACAATGGTCCTCCTGCCTCAGCCTCCCGAGTGCTGGGATTACAGGTTTACCACCACACCTGGCACATTTTGCATTTTTAAAAGTTTATTTTATTTTATTTTTAAATTTTGTTTCGTAGTGCTGGAGGTTGAACCCAGACCCTTCACATTGAGCTGCTTCTCCAACCCTTTTTAGATTTTTCATTTTGAGACAGGAGTAGCTAAGTTGCCCAGGCTACCTTCTAACTTGCAACCCTCCTGCCTCAGCCTCCTAGAGTGCTAGGATCACAGATATGTAGCACCACACCAGGCCTTATTTTATTTAACAATGCTGGGGAGTGAAGCCAGGGCATTGTGCATGCCAGGCAAGGGCTCTACCTCTGAGCTCCATGCCCAGCACCTTTATTTTTATTTAATTCCTACAGGGGGAAGTGAGAGTCTCCCCCTCCGCCCTGGGGCTCACGCTGCTGCCAGGACAGAGAAACTGCTATGGGATATGGGAGATATCCCGGTTGTATGGAGATGACTGAGGCTGGCCCTGCAGAGTACTTCTGGGTCACACTTAAGATAGCAAGGCCCCTGCCCACCCATCAAAGAAGAGGATTGGTCCAGCGACAGCAGCCACCACTGCCCTGGCTCAGATTCACCATCCTCAGCCACGGGCAGCCTGGGCAGCAAGAGGGGACACCTGGCCACACCTGGAGTGTGGGCCATCAGGTGTGGTAGTAAGATCTGTTCTGCCCTCACTCCCCAGGGAATGGAGGAGGTGTCAAAGGCAGTGGGGAAACTGGAGCCTCTGTCTCAACCTCAGGGCTCTTAGATGGCGGCTGCACTGTCCAAAGCTGTGCAACCTGGCTGTTATGTCCCTCTCTGAGCAGGTGCTTCCCTGGGAAGCAGGACGTGCACTCATGGGTGATGGTGAGGACTTGGTAGGGGAAAGGATGTGGCACTCAGGCACACAGCACTTCGCTACCTACCTGGGATCAAACCTTGGTACTGAGCTGCATCCCCAGCCTCTCTGGAGGCCTGGGGAGAATTTTCCTCTCAGGGGAAGGCTATATTCAAGGGCTGGGAAAAATCTGCCCACCTGTGAGCTGCCCTTGGGCCACTAGCCTATGTACAATGGTGACATCATTACAAACCTAGCCCACAAACTTCCTAGAGTCAACCAACTTTCCAGTTTCCACAAATTTGAGACATTTAACAACAACCTGGGAGGGTGGTGAACTCCTATAATCCCAGCTACTTTGGAAGCTGAGGCTGGCAGATTGCAAGTTCAAGGTGAGCCTCGGCAATTTTGGGGGGGGGCGGCTTTTGAGACAGGGTCTTGACATGCAGCTCAGGCTGGCTTTGAGTTCACTTTGTAGCCCAGGATGGTCTCGAGCTCACAACAATCCTCCTGCCTCAGCCTCCCAAGTGCTGGGATTGCAGGCATGCAGCCACCATGCCTGACTCAAGCCTGGGCAATTTATACAGACCTTGCATCAAAATGTTATTTTACTTGGTACTGGAAATCAAACCGAGGACCTTGTGTTTGCCAGGCAGATGCTGTGCCACTCACTGTGCCCCAGGCCCCAGATTTTAGGAAGAACTAGGAGAGGGGCTTGCAGGGAGATGCGTACTTAGTTGTGTATGCTAGGGTCAGTCCCCAGAACTGCCAAACAAGTGAAACACCTGGCACATAACCCTGAAAGCAGTGCTTGTGAGCCTAGTGTTTTCAGTACCATTTCCACTGCAACAGCTGACCTGACAAACAGGCATGAGGTGTACTGTGTTCAGGTAGCACCGGCATGGGTCTGCTGGTACTGGTGGTGAGACCCACACACAACAGCCTTCTTCTCTGGCCAACCCCAGGCTGCACCTAGCCCCTTTTCATGCTTGTTTGTGAGTAGGGTCCAGGGAGTTGCTGCTTTGCCCTGATGGGCTCAAATCAACTGCCTTTTACCAGGTTCCAGGCCTTATTCCGAGTGGTTCATCTGATCAGGGTTTCCGGACTTCTCTGAATGGACTGGGCAGGAGTGACAGCCAGCAGTGGGAGGTGCCCTGGGCCTGGCCAGCAGGCCTAACACTGCATTCCAAGGGTCCCTGGCCCCAACTCCCAGAGATGCAAGACTGTGCCCCTAGGGCAGGAATACCCAGTTCTGGTCCCAAGGGCCCAGCTGGCCACTTCTGTCCCTGCCTCAGGCATTAGGGACAGTCTATCCTTGCCATGTGAACATTCTGTCTCAATACAGCAACTCCAAAGTGGTTTGCCACTAGTACTCTTAAGTCATTCTGCTGGGACTGACACCAGCTGTGCTACTGGTTCAACCCCCATGAGTTGCAATGCACTGTTCTCCTTCCAGAGGCAGAGAGGCTGGGGACACTGCTGCCCCAGATTCACAGGAAGGCAACAGGCAAGCAGGACACAAGGTGGCAGGACCAGGAGCAGCAGCCCCAGGAGGGACACACAGAGCCACACAGGGGCAGCTTCCAGGAGGCCTGTCCTGTACACGTGCAGCAGCACTGGGTCAGAGCCCGAAAAGCTCTGCCACGGAGCCGCAGCCCAGCCCCACAGTTCGGCCCTGCACACGTCAGGTGTTACTGTCATCCTAACTGGACTAGCGCTTTCCCATCTTCAGTTCAGCACAAGGCAAGACCAAGGGCACCCTCCAGCTTGGCACAGGAAGGGGCGGTCCAGCCTGGCCCCTGCATTACCTCCCTTCCGTGTTGTTACCCTCCTGTCAGTCTTTCCCTGTCTGAAGTCTCCCCTCGCATGTCCCATCCGTAACCCTGGGATGGTTAAGGGCACCATAAGGCCAAGGACAAGGACCGTGGAGTAGGTTAGGACTTAGAACAAACAACTGAAGTTGGTGTCATCTACCAGAAGCCTGGATGCAACCTCAGAATTCACCTTCACTGCAGTCACCTTTAACTTTAAATTTGGGCAAGAAGTTCATCAAAATCCCCCAGTGGCTGAGGACCAGCCAGGCCTCAGGCCAAGGGAAAAAAAGGACAGCACAGCATGAGAAATAAGGGCCTTTTATGGTTACAACACAGACGTTCTGGAGCTGCAGCAGAGCAGGAAGGAGCGGCAGGCATCTCCTGGGCACAAGGAACCTTCCCCGTCAGTGGCTGGGTGCTCACCACAGCACATGGACCCACACACTCTCCAGCTGGTACCCAGCATGCAGGAGGCCGCACGCTCAGCTTACAAGCCCTGTGAACAGATGCAGGCCACGCACGGCAGTCAGACCCAGAGCTCAGGCAGCCCCAGCCATACCCTTCCCAGGCTGAAGGCTCAGCTCCTTGGTCCTGCAGGCAAACATCCAGCTCCAGTGAGCAGCACCCAGTGGGCACTCACCCAGGTAATCATCCATCAGGGAGCCAATAGCAAACTGCAAGGGGAAAGGCCAACGTGAGATGTGGCAGGGAGGGTGTGGCACCTGCCCCGCTCCAGCCCGCTCCAGGGCAGGAGAACACAGAGCCATGGGAGCTGCAGCTCCTGAGGAACCCACAGCTCTTACAGCCGCCAGGGCGGGGAGGACCGTGAGAGACTCACAATGTCATTCTTGTCCACACGGGTCCCCACAATCTTCAGACGGATCTCATCATCCTGCTGGATAACAATGTCCTGGAGAGAGGCAAATGCCAAGGCTGCTGAGGGCCCCAGGCCGTGCTCACCCGGGCGGGTGCCAGCTCCCCGAAGCCCTGCTGCTCACCTCATCCACTGTCTTGTAGCAGGGCGGGTTGGAATTGGGATCAAACTCCATCTCAGATGGGATGGACTGGAAGGAAAGCGAGACAGGTGAGCGGGCTCCCCACACACTGCCGTGGCTGTTGGGAGTGAGCCGGCTCCTCACTCCACCACGTGCCACACTCACATGTCGGGAGATGAAGCAAGACATCGGCCCGATTTCCGTGAAGAGCCCAACCTGGATGAAAACAAATCACTGTGCTTTTTCTCTTGTCCTGCAAAAGCCTTTTAAGGGTCTCAAGTTATTTGAATACTAATACTCTTAGTCCTGTTCGTAACATGTCTGAGTTGTAGTGTTTGTTTATGTTTCTTTCTAGTTTTCATTTTTGTTTTAAGTAAATCAAGTGTCACTATAAACAGCATGGCCTGGAGCTTGACAGCCTGTGGATACCTAAGCCTATAAAAAGGGTGCACTTACCCACCTTTCAGTACTCTCAGTCACCGCGGGCTTCCTTCCTTGTCTTGCTAACACAGATTCTGCTGAGCCATGGCAAGACAAGGGAACCGAGGCAGGGGAAGTGACTTGTCTAACAGCAGAGTTCCTAAGTGGAGGCTCAGCCTAGATCCCAGAGGGGACATGCCAGTCCCCACTACCACGCCTCTGTGGCCACCCATCCAGGTGGCTCACCTTGTTGACCTGAGTGACCACAGCATCCACAACTTCGCCTTTAAAGGGCCGGAAGACAATGGCCTTGTACTTAACTGGATACAGGACAAAGCCCCGACCCGGCTGGATCACGCCAGCACCAATGTTGTCAATGGTGGTGACCGCAATGACAAAGCCATACCTGGAGGAGAAGAAAAGGCACCGTGTGTTTGGGTGTGGGTTTTTGGAAACAAGATCCTGCTAGGTAGTTCAGGTCGGCTGTAAACTTGCTGTGTAGCTCATGACTTGGGACGCTGAAGCTGGAGGATGGTGAGCCCTGGGCCAGCCTGTTATTCAGCCAGACCCAAAACAAAACAAAAAGACCAAACAGTCCTAGGCTGTTCTGGCACCTGAGGCCCAAATTCTCCACTCCCCGCAGACAAGTTCCTGCTCCCTCCTATCCCTAGTGGGACAATCTGATGCAGAGCTCAGAGGCATCAGCCCCCGCCCTCCCCTAAACTGCTCTTCCTAGTCCTTCATTCGGAAACACTTGAGGGCCTGGGCACAAGGGACAGAGGAACCCAAAGACAGAGGCGCAGCACATCGCCAGCTTGACAGGCTGGTTCGCCCTCGGCTCCGGATGTTTGCAGGGTGAATATGTGACAGGTACGGGGGTCCAGGCCGGCGCTCACTTCCCCGTGCAGGTCCCCTCCACCTCGGTGAACAGCTTCTGCTTCACCGTGTTGAGCAGGTTGGGACCGAAGTAGCGCGGATGCAGCAGGATTTCGTGCTCCAGGGAGATCTGCGGAGAAAGGACCATGGAGCCGGCGGGGGCGGGCGGGGCGCGGGCAGACGCAGGCCCTGGCCGCCCCTGGCCGCCCCTGGTCTCCCCCGCCGGCTCACGTGGTAAAACATCCTCAGATGGGGGAGCTCAGGCCGCAACTTCTAGCCTCAGCCGCAGCAGCCGTCCTGCTACCCGGAAGTGCCTGCTCCCTCTCCCGCCTACTTCCGCCCCTCTGCTAATCTGATTGGCCTCTCGGAGTGGGCGGATTCGCGAGGCCTCGCCCCTCAGCCCGGCCCGCCGGGTAGCGGTCACGCTGCAAAATTCGCCTTTTTCCCCTTTTCTGGCGTGCTATGGATGGAGATAGAGATGTGCACGCTGGACCACCAACTGCCCCAGACCGCAACCAGCACACAGGAAGTATAACACTTGTAGGCAGAATTCATTATCCGGGAAAGGTGACAGAACAACATATTCAGACTGCTTCCCCACTCATCTCTCTTTTGAGACAGTTTTTCTTTTGAGATAGTTTTATTAACTCGCTAAATGCTGGAATTATGTGTCGCTCCACCACGCCGCAGCACCCCCCCACCCCCCACCCCTTTATCACACATGGCCTCCCTCGGCCAGGTTGCGAAATCCCTCTCCGGCTGAATCCTTGACTCAAAGTGCCCCTGCAGACCCAGAGGCGTCCAGAGAGGAGCGCTACGAGAAAAGCCCAAGAGCAGCTGGCTCTAGAAGCCGGCAGTCACGTGGCCTCGGGCAGGCGTCCCGTCCCAAATACTGGGCGTCTCTGTTCAGTAAGAGAAAGCCAGACCTGCTCTCCCGCCAGAGCTAAGAGCTCACTTCCCTTAGTGCTGTCTCATCTACATGAAGACTGGATCCCAGGAACAGGGTGCTGCCTCTCAAATAGCTGCGGCTGCCAGAGCCGCTCGGACATGCATTCTGCTTAAGACCTAGCAAAGAAAGCTCATCCTCTCAGCTTTCAGATACTTAAAACATTAATTCTTCCAACCCATGAACCCACGGGATGTCTATTTTTTCGTGTGTCTTCAATCTACTGTCTCAGTGCGTGGTACTTTTGTTATAGGCAGCTGACTTAGATAAAAATATTATAGGCAGTCAGACAGGGCTGCGCCCTGGAAGGAGCCAACACAAAAGATAAGACACCTGTGGGCAGACCTCAAGACAAAGGGGACTAAACAGGTGCAGCCACATACCACCTGGGTGTAAATGGCAGAAATTGATAAATAAGTAACAACCTTCAAAAAGCCAGGAAGTCACTAGCCTGACCCCCCCACAGGAAAAGCCCAGCTCTGCATTCATGCCCGCTTGCTACGTGACTCGCTTCCCCATTTGATCTCAGTCCACTCAGTCTTACCTGGACAATTATACCTGTAATCTTATTGGTGGACCATAGTTTTGTCCATTTCCTCTGCCTTGGACCCGCCTCACCTCATGGTTTTTTTCCTATAAAAATCCCTGAGAAAGACAGAGTCGGGGGTAACCCACTCAGGCCCCCCCTCTGTCCCCCTCTTGGATAGAAGCTTTCTTTCTCTCAATAATTATATTCTGCTCTTAACCTCCGTTGTTCCTAAAATTCATTCTTCGGTTTTAGAGAACACGAACTCGTCTTTATTTTCCTGTATCACTTTTGCAGTCATTCTCTTTTCCCTCTGTTGGTCTATTATCCGTTTCTGTCCAGGGTGAACAGGTCCCCAAAACGAGGTACCCGCGGATGAATAAAAAGTTAGAAGAAAAGAAATACACGAGAGATAATGTCCTGGGATCAGGGGGTTACAGTTCTCCAGACTGTAGCCCTGAATCACCTTTTCCATAACCTTTTATTGAGATAAAACAAAAGAGGCACCTGGTTTTAGCAAGCACAATACAACTCAATTACCATAGGCCTGAAACCTGACTAGATAGCTGTCCTGTCAACATTCCTTTTCTACATAACACAGCAAAACATTTAGCGTCGGCGCCAGGATTTACAAAGCTGTTTGTTAGGGGCTGGGGGTATAGCTCAGTGGCATAAGCGCTTGCCTGGCAAGCGCAAGGTCCTGAGTTCGATCCCCGGTACCGGGAAAAAAAAAAAAAGCTGTTTGTTAGACTTCCTCCAGAACACAACAACCTAGGTCCGGTTATACCTAAGGCAATACATTGAAAGATTAACTAAAGAATGCCCTTCTCCACATCCCTCCTCTAAACTGACCTGCACCTTACTTATGTCTTTTACTGGTGTATGCTCCAGGCCAAGAGGCAGCCTGGGACAAAAGGACAATAGAAGAATTCAAGCCTGGGCGTGGTGGCACACATCTGTAATCCCAGCACTCAGGAGGCTGAGGCAGGAGAATTGTTGCGAGTTCAAGACCAGCCTCGGCTACAAAGTGAGCTCAAAGTATGCTGGCCTCCTGAACTGCATAGGAGCCCCTGTCTCAAAAAAAAAAAAGATTGAAAATGCTGGGGTTGGGGCAACTGTAACTCAGTGATACAGTGTGTGCTTAACAAGAGCAAGGCCCTGGGTTCAATCCACAACTCATGTGCGGGTATATACACATACAAAAGAAAAGGTTATTTATGTAGGCATGAAGAGGATGTATTGTTATTTTGTAATAAATAACTATAACCTTTAAGTGTGTGTGTGTGTGTGTGTGTGTGTGTGTGATACTGTGAATTGAACCCCGGGCCTCTGCACTGAGCTACAACTCCCCAGCCCTTAAATTTTTAAAAAATATTTGAGCCAGGGTTAGGGGCTCTAAATTGCAGCGGCTCAGCTACAACTTGTGATCCTCCTTCCTCAGCCTCCCAGAGTGCTGGGGTTACAGCCACGCGCTATCACACCGAGCTTGAGGGTGCTTCCTTTTGACCCTGTACAGTGGGAAGGGGTGCAGTGTGGTGTGAGCTCCGGGTCAAGCAGAGACCTGCAAGTACCTAGCACAGCGTGCTGGGCAGATCCCGCTCCTCGGCTGCATCCAGTCCTAGCACAGCGCCTAGCTGCAGACTAGCGCGGAGAAGACGTGTGGCGATGCGGACACTGCGCTCAACACTCGGTCTACCACTCTGTCCGAGTCAGCCGGCCACCTGCCTGGTCAGGATCGCTCAACGACGTCTCCAGAAGCAGCCAGGCTTTTCCATCTACCATGCGGGCACTGCCAGCCCCGACCTTGCGCCTGTCCCACAGCATGCGCCGGGCCTGCGGCACGCGGAGTGTGTGTTCTCCTCACTGTGCGCGGGAACCAGAGGACTCGAGCGGGCAGCATGGCACGTGGCCTTAAGAGGGGGTACTTCCCGCGATCCCGGTGCGGAGGCGCGGCAGGGCATGTCTAGGACCCGGGCCTCCGGACTCCTCGCTGGTGGTCAGTCATCGTGCGGGGTACTCTCGAGGCTGTGCAACCTTGCGCAGAGGGAGAAACTCGGCCAATCCGGAGGGGCTCCGGGGCCACGAAGGCCGGACTAGGAGGAAAGGGCACGACAGGAATGCCAACCAATCCGGCTCCGAGCTGACTGAGCGACGGCGACGAGCACCCACTCCGAGATGCGACCAAGATGGGACGGGATAACCGGCAGCGGACCAATCCGTGACCGGGAAGGCGAGTTCGTGCCAATCGCGGCTGAGAAGGTGGGAGGGGCGGAGCCCGTCCGAGGGTGGCTAGGTGGTGAGGAACTAGCTTTCGCTCTAGTTCCCACCCCGGAAGTCTTGGGCCCTTGGAGCACGAGAGGCAGTGGCCCGGGGAGTGTCCGGACCGAGACGTGGAGGCATCACCCTGGAGGGCTTACGCGTAAGAGAGACTTAGTTGGAGGAGTCGCTGAAAGCTACGGGACGGCCATCGAGGAAGCCGAAGCTAGTTAGGGGCGGGACTTCCGGGGCAGGGCTTTTCTTGAAGGGGTGGGGCCTGTTACTAAGGTTAGCGCGAGGGGCGGGGCTAATAGACTGGGTGTGACGGGGGGGCGGTGCGGGCTGGGTAGCTATTTAAAGCGACGGTCTTAGGCTGGGGTGTTGGCTGTGGCCTTGGGGGGTGTCCCAGAGTTAGGGGCTGACATTGAGGCTGCCCAGGAAGTCACCTGCCCTAACTTGCTGCCCTTTCTCCACAGGGCACCACTGGTGGGGACTTTTGGGGGTTCCTTCCTTTCGTGGGGTGCTATGGAGTTTCCAGAACACAGCCAACAGCTGCTGCAGAGCCTCCGGGAGCAGCGGTCTCAGGGCTTCCTCTGTGACTGCACGGTGATGGTGGGCAGCACCCAGTTCCTGGCCCACCGGGCCGTGCTGGCCTCCTGTAGCCCCTTCTTCCAGCTGTTCTACAAGGAGCGGGAGCTGGACAAGCGGGACCTGGTGTGCATTCACAACGAGATCGTCACAGCCCCCGCCTTTGGGCTGCTGCTGGACTTCATGTATGCCGGCCAGCTGGCCCTGCGCAGCGACACCCCGCTAGAGGACGTGCTGGCAGCTGCCAGTTACCTGCACATGAATGACATAGTCAAGGTGTGTAAACAGAGGCTGCAGGCACGGGCCCTGGCAGAGGCCGACAGCACCAAGAAGGAAGAGGAAGCCAGTGCACAGCCCCCTGGCCTGGAGTTGCTGTCCAGCACGTCCCATGGTACTCAGCCATCACTGGTATCCTCTGAGACGTCCGGCCCGTGGGGCAAAGAGGAATGGGAGAGCCAAGCCACCCCCTTACCTGCTGTCTGTCCTGCAGAGGAGCCACCTGGGCCTGGTGGTGCAGACACCACACAGCCTGGCATGGAAGTGGATACATCACACCTGCGGGCAGGGCCCCCACCAGGAGCGGATAGCTGTGTGTCTCTGGCCAGCCCCAGTAGCTCCACAGAGGCCCTGCCTGCAAACTACTTCCCTGCTGGCCTCCCTGCAGTTTCCGTGGAGCCCCTGACTCCCCTTGGGGCTGGCACTGAGAGCCTGCGGGCGGTGGAGCCCCGGGACCCAGGAGGACCACTGCAGAGCTTCTATCCTGCAGCTCCAGCCCCAGCTCCAGTTGAAGCCGAGCTGGTCCAGGTGAAAGTGGAAGCCATTGTGATCTCGGATGAGGAGACCGATGTGGCTGAGGAGCAGCCTCAGGTTCCAGAGAGTCTGTTCTCACCCGCAGGAGCACTGTTTGGAGGACAGCCCGCCCAGCCTGCACAGCCCTCCCAGCCTCCCCAGCCCCCCCAGCCTCAGGTTTTCGAGGAGCCTGGGGGCGCAGGCCTGGAGGAGGTGGGGCCAAGTGACCACTTCCTGGCTGCTGATGCACACGTGCCCTACCACCTGCTGCCAGGATCTGGGCAGTACCCTCGAGGCCTGTTGGCCTCACCCCTGCCTACACCCCTAGCCCTGCAGGAGCCACTGTACCCGTCCTCCGAGTACGAAGCAGCTCCAGGAGGTTTTGGGGTTTTTACCGAGGACGTTCCAACCTGCAAGACCTGTGGGAAGACCTTCTCGTGCTCCTACACGTTGAGACGACACGCCACCGTCCACACGCGGGAGCGGCCCTATGAGTGCCGCTACTGCCTGCGCAGCTACACCCAGTCGGGGGACCTGTACCGCCACATCCGCAAAGCGCACAATGAGGATCTGGCCAAGCGCAGCAGGACGGATCCGGAGGCCGGCTCTGTCCTGGGAGTGCAGCCCCGCCCTGGCTCCCCAGTGGCGGAGAGACAGAGCAGTGGGGGGGGAGGGGTGCCCAAAGAATTTCTACTTGGCCCGAAAAACTGATCTGCGGGTGCAGGAGCTGTTCCCAGGCCTGCTCTTTTTTGCCTTTTTTGCCTTAGATGGCAACACAGAGGTGGGAGGTTTCTCACCTTTCCATTTTTGTTATTTTTACGACAGGGTCCCGCTATGCAGTTCAGGCTGGGCTTGAACTCACTGTGTAGCCCAGGCTGGGCACAAACGCTCCTCGACCCTCCTGCCTCAGCCTCCCGAGTGCTGGGATTACATGTGTGTACCTCACAACACCTGGCTTGCTTGCTTGCTTTGTTCGTTTTTTTTTTTTCTTTCTTTTTTTCTTTTTGAAACGTCTCACTATGTATCCCAGGCTGGACCTGAACTCACAACCCTCTTGCTTCAGCTTCCCCAATACTTGGCTCATCCAGTCACTCCTGCTGGTGACAGAATGAAGGTTCTGCCAGGCGGAAAGCACCTTCCTTCCCTCCCCAGCCAGGCGAGCAGGACTGGGGCAGGTGTCATCGCTGCTCTCCATGCTGGAACATAGAGTGGAGTGAGTAAACTCTGTGAACTGGTGTGGCTGCCTTCTCTCAGGAACCTGCACGCCGTCGTTCTCTTGCCAGCCTTCCCTCTGACAGCTGTCTGGGATGGGGGCAGGGCTGGGTACTTGTGAGGAGAAGCATGAGGCAGGCTGAGGTGATGCAGGCCTTATTGGGGGTACAAATCTTACACAATTACGGTTTATTGTAGGTGTGTTCTGGGGTGCATTGTGATTTTCATATAAATCCTCATTTAATCCTCTGTGTTATAGGGTGTCTATCCCTGCTTTTTTTTTTGAGACAGAGTCTCATTGTGTGGTCCCTACTGGCCTTGAACTCACTGTGTAGCCCAGGCAGGCAGTGGACTCATAGTGATACTCCTGCCTCAGCCTTCTGAGTGCTGGGATTACAGGTGGGCCACCTTGCCAAGCTCCTCCCACCTTTTTTTTTTTTTAACAAGAAAACTTGAAACTCAAAAAATGTAAGTTTATTCTGGACCACCAAGCTCTTTAAGGTCAAGCCAAGATGCGGACCGGACTGGATGCCAGTTGCTGTGAGTGGCATGTCCTTCCTGTCCGCTGCACCTGGAGGACAGCGAGGCTGCAGCGGGGACCTGGGAGTGCAGGTGGAAGTGGTGGTGCCGGGGGAGAGGCCCAGGCCCAAGGGCCTTCAAAAAGCCCCAGGGGTCGGGCGTGGTGGCGCATGCCTGTAATCCCAGCAGCACTCGGGAGGCTGAGGCAGGAGGATCGTTGTGAGTTGGTAGCGAGACCCTGTCTCAAAAAGAAAAGAAAAAAAAAGCCCCAGGACAGGCCACGGGGTTCCCGAGGGGGAGGGCCGGCAGCGGCTGCTGACCCTGTAGACAGCAGGGGTCGCTACGAGCCGGAGGGCTAGGGGCTGCGGCGGTCTGGGCTCCATAGAAGCCCTGCTCCTTCCCACGTGAGGAACACGCAAGGGGAATGCAGTGTACTTCCGGAAGGACCCTTGTTCCCTTTTGGCGTCCGCGTGTCCACTCTAGAGCTCCGCGTTTTCCTTGCGGAAAGCGGGCCGTTAAGGCCGGTCAGGGAGGCAGGAAGGTGCACCCTCCTTCCTGCCCCTTGAGAGGCTGAGGCGGGAGGATTGATTGAGCCTAGGAGTTTGAGGCCAGCCTCGGCAACAGCCAGACCCTATTTCTAAAAAATTAAAGCTGGGCGTGGTGGCGCACGCCGATAATCCTACCACCCGGGAGGCTGAGGCAGGAAGATCGTTGCGAGTTCGAGGCCAGTCTGGGATACAAAGTGAGCTCAACGCCAGCCTAAACTGCAAAGCAAGATCCTGTCTCAGAAGGTAAAAAAAAAAAAAAAAAAAAAAAAGATCCACCCAGCGTCAGTTTAAAAAAATTTTTAAAGTAAAATTTAAAAATCTGGGGGCTGGGGATATAGCTCAGTGGAATAAGCGCTTGCCTAGCAAGCGCAGGGTCCTGAGTTCGATCCCCAGTACCGCAAAAAACAAAACAAAACAAAACAAAAACTGCCCTTTTCCTTTGCTGTCTGGAGGTCAAACTCAGGGACGTGGATGTGCTGCACAAGGGCTCTATCACTGAGCCACAGCCCCGCCTTTAACAGGCCGGTGACAGAACATAGCAGGGCAAGTCATGTCTTAACAAACATGCAAGCTGTGGACTTCCACAGCGCGCACCCACCGCGCAGGGCTCCCTTCCGCCTGCCCCTGTGCAGTCGATGTGCCCTGCAGCACAGGGCTCAGCCAAGGACAGCCCAGAGGAACAAGAAAGCAGTGCTGGGGTGGAGGGGACCCAAGAGTACAGAGCAACACACTGTACGTTGGTCTCAAAGCTGTATTAAGACTTACTTTGGGCCCGGGATATAGCTCAAGTGACACGATGCCTGCTGGCAAGCGCAAGGTCCTGAGTTCAATTCCAGGTACCAAAGAAGACTTTGAGGGACTCACAAATGAATCTGATTAGAACAGTTTCCTGGTGGGGGGGAGGACCAGAACCGTTTGTAGTCAGGGACTCATTGTAGGGGTAGCAGAGGGCTGGGGGCGTCTGAGTCAGAGAACACTGCTTCTAAGGGTCCCTCACCTCACCAGCCACCCACCGGAAACGCTCGCTCTCCATTCAGGGCCTTCAGATTCTGTGTGGGAACTGCAAAGGCTTGGTACAGTTACAGCCTCCAGCTTCACAGAGGGGGAAAGTAAAAAGCCAACAAAACATCAGAAAGCAAGGCCCGGGGTGGTGGGTGTGCACGCCTGTAATCCCAGTACTCGGGAGGCTGAGGCAGGAGCATTGTGAGTTCGAGGCCAGCCTGGGCTACAACATGAGCTCAAGGCCAGCCTGAACTGCATTGCTAGACTCTGTCTCAAAACACCAAAAAAAAAAAAAAAAAAAAAAAAAAATCAGAAAGTAAAACCTGTCCCAAACATGCAGCCCCAACAATTCATCCTTTTAAAGCATGGTGGAGCTCATCACAGGGCCCGTGGCAGTTGATACAGAGCCACTGCAACCAGGTTTTCTAGTGGGGCACAGACTGGATCCAGCATCCAGTCTCTCAAGGACAGTGGGGATTTATAATCCAGGCACAGGGTTGGGTCAGGAGTAGACAATTACTAGAAGAAACATTAACATAAATGGTTTCTGGCCAAACTTTGGTAAGATTTACTCTGAAAGACTTTGTCAATAACCCTGAAAGACTTTGTCAATAACCCTGAACTACGAAAGTCAAGACAGTTGGAAAAGGAGCCAAACACTATTGTTGTGTCCCTGGACATCATGTGATTTGGTAGAAAACTTTCTGGTTTTGATGGTTGTATTATTTAAAGGTATAGGGAAGAATAAAGAGGAGTCCAGCCCATTGGGAGAAGGGGTGTTATTTTTTTGAGGCAGGCTCTTGCTATGTAGTTTAGGCTGGCCTTGAACTCATGCCTCACCCAACCTGGAACTCAGGATGATCCTCCTGCCTCAGCCTCCTGAGTGCAGGGATGCACCACCACATCCAGCAGGGTATTAGCACTGATAAAGGACTAGGGCAGTGGTGGTGAACTTAAGGCGTATGTGCCCAGCAGGCCATTTATTAACATTGACAGCTCTAACAGGTTCACCATCACTGGACTACAGTAGTCTTTCTTACCCTTGAAATGTATGGTTTATGGTTGTCTGATGCCACATGCTTGTTTCTACCACTTTGATGTAGACTGTGGTGTGCTCTCCTCTGCTGGCCTAGTACCTGTGACCTCAGATTGTCCATGAGGGGTAAACAGAACCACACAGCAGTTCTGGTTGGTGAAGCCTGCGGCTCTGCCAGGTGAAAACTGGACCTAGGCTTCCCCAGGGCTTAAAGGCACCAAGCAGCAGCAGCTTTCTTCCTGTTTCTCTCCTGGGGAAGGATCTGAGTTTTTTTTTTTTTTTGGTACCAGCAATCAAACTCAGGACCTTGCGCTTGCTAGGCTAGAGCTGTGCTGCTGAGTGATATCCCTGGCCCTGGATCCGGCTCTTGCAGAACACTAGGTGACAGGCAAGGAGATCTGGGGCTTTTGCAGTACTCAGGAAGGGCCTGGAGCCCCCAAGGACTGCCACAGGCCCTACCACCAAGCTTCATCCTTCCCTAGCCCAAGGTTTCAGTTCCATCGCGCTCTGAAATGGTACTGTTTCTAGAAGTTTGGTAATGTCTTTCCTAAGTTCTTTGGGGAAACCAGCATACCATATATGTACAACTATTAAAAATTAAAACAATGGCTGGGGATGTAGCTCAGTGGCTTAGCACCTGCCTGGTAAGCGCAAGGTCCTGAGTTCAATTCTTGCGACAAAAAAAAAAAATCAACTGATGAAGGTCTGGAGGTATAGTTCATTGGCAGAACACTTGCCTAGCAAGTGGTAGGCCCTGGGTTCATTTCCCAACACTACAAAAATACATAAAAATTAAATGAACCTACACAACTTTAAAAAATATTTTTTTAAAAAATTAAAACATGTACTTGGGCATATTTTTTCTTACTTGGGTATTTCTTGACTCAAGGTTGAAGGGTTATTCAATAAATACTTAAGTGCTTGGCTCCAGAGGTTTTAAGAAAATAGACTGATAAAAAAAATAAGTATTCTTTATTAATGATTAATAGTAAGAGCTAGAAATTACCAGGAGAAAAAAAAGAGAAACCAGATCCTCTTATAGGGAAAGAGAATCTGAATATATGTGAAATATTACAGAGAATATGGAATTCATCTAGACAAGTGATAATTTCACATCTTTCCTTTAAATTCGATGTAGTTCCTGGTTTGGGGGGAATCGCGTCTTGGCCCTTGGCTAAGCTCAAGTGTAGTACCTGGTTTGGGGGGTCTGAGGAAAGGACAGAAGACACTGCTCCTCCCGGGCGCACCCCACCAACAGCTATCCTCAAGCCCAGGCAGAACTGCCATGGACCCCACCACAGTTGTCCAGCGCTTCCTGGTGCAGCCATCACGGCAGACATCACCACAAGCACAGGTACCAGAAGAGCTGGATGGACACAGACGGGGAAGGTAGGAGAGGCATGGTCCGTGTGGAAGGCAGAACGGGAAGCAGGGCCCCTCACTCCCTCGTGAGGCCCCTGTCCACCGAGCCAAGCCGGGAGCGAGGTTCTCCCCATCAGCCAAACATGCCCAGGTACAGCTGCTTCTGCTTCCGGCGGTAGCTGCTGAGCTCAGACTGCGTCAGCTGCAGGTATCTCCGGACACTGGTGTCTTGGCAGGTGGAGAGGACAGTTAGTGACAGATCACGAATGCATCTTGGGGCAGGGAGGGTTAGCACACACCCACTCATCTTCTCCACAACTGGAAGGCACCCAGACAATTACTCTCTGCCATAATCGGTTCCATTAAATACCACTTTGGATTTGGAAAAAAAAAATCCCTGTACAAGATTGGGCTGGTCACTAATTTTTTTTTTCTGGCACTGGAAATGGAACCTAGGGCCTGTGCACTGAGCTCCCTCCCCAGCTCTTCTTTTAATTTTGAGACCAGCCTTGTTAAATCACTAAGTTGCTCAGGTTGGGTTGGAACTTGTGACCCTCCTGCCTCAGCCTCCCAGAATGCTAGTATTACAGGCATGCACCACCATGCCCAGCTCGGTTGCTAATTTTATCATTGGGCTGAGGATCTAGCTCAGCAGCACACGTGCCTGCCTGGCTAGTGCAAGGTCCTGAGTTCAATTCCCAACCAAAAACAAAAATTTATAATCAAAGGCAGTGTGATGAAAGTTATTACTGTTGAAGAGTCACATAGGTGGTGCTTCATATTTATCTTTTTTTTTTTTTTTTTTGGACACAGGGTCTCACTATGCATTTCAAGCTGGCCTTGAGCTCACTTTGTAGCCCAGGCTGGTCTCGAATTCACAACAATGCTCTTGCCTCAGCCTCCCGAATGCTGGGATTACAGACATGTGCCACAACACCTGGCTCATGTATATTTAGGGGTCATCAGGGCCTCGCCTGCATTTAAATTCGTGAGGCTTTATGGCTCTGCACATGTGTGCATGTGTGTTTGCGCATGTGCTTTCCGGTGTGCAAGCACTGAACCGGTACATGCTCTACTGCTAGGCTGGATCCCCAGGTACCAGTTAAGATGGCACTGCTGCATTTGGGGGCCCTCTGCTTGTACCTATGAAGCTATTCTGGACAAATGCATATGGGACAATGTCATCGGAACTAAGCCAGCCAAGTAGGACAGCCTGCATCCAGCCACAGAGGCCAACCTTGCCTTATCAGAGGCCATCCTAGCCTTGGGCTCCCACAGTGAGCTGAGCTGAGGTCTGGTGACAGCCAACCGGAGGAGGGTGGAGCAACACTGTCCTCCTGGTCATCTCCTCCTTCTCACCCCCCCTTTTCTTTGGCCCCAGGAATTGAACTCAGGAGCTTGCGCTTGCCAGGCAGGCACTGTGACGTTGAGGTACATCCCTGACTCATCCCATTCAAGGCCAAGGACTGAACCATGGAAAACATGGCTTCTAAAGCCTTGGCATGCAATGTGGTGACCACGCAAAACTAACAATTAACCTAAAAAACCTTGCTGGGTATGGTGGCACACACCTGTCATTTCAGCACTTGGGAGGCCGAGGCAGGAGGATCACCAAATGTTTGAGGCTAGCATGGGCTACACAGTAAGCTCAAGACCAGCCTGAACTCCATAGGGAAAACTTATCTCCAAAAAGAAAAAAAAAAAAAAAAATCTAAAAACACCTGGAGATGTAGTTTAGGGTAAAATACATGTTTAACAATGTGAAGGGCCTTGGGTTCAATCTCCAGCACACACAGACACACAAATCCCTGCACAGTGGGAATCAGCACACAGACACACAAATCCTTGCACAGTGAGGATCAGACAAATTCGTAAAAACTGGCTCACACACATAAAGAACAGAAAAGACATAGAACCTGGTACACCTATAATCCCAGCACTCCAGAAAGCTGAGACAGGAGCATTGCAAATCTGAGCCCAGCCTAGACAATTTAGTGACTTAGGGAGACCCCCCCCGCAAAAAAAATAAAAGGCTGAGAGGAACGTAGCTGTGTGAACAAAGGCCTTGGGCCCAACCCCAAGCATAACACACCACACACACACACACACACACACACACACACACACTAGTACAGAGGTGCATCTAAAGCACAGACACAAAGGGTATCTATACACACTTGCACTGTTGAGCATAAACACCTCCTAAGCACACACACAAGCACAAGGGGTGGGAGAACTTTTTCACTGTCTTCTTATTTTTTTTTTTTTTGAGATGGGTTCTCCCTCTGCAGTTTGGGCTGGCTTTGAACTCATGTAGCAGAGGGTGGCTTCGAACTTGTACTGACCCTCCTGCCCCTCCTGGCCTGGATTCCTTTTCATACTTTTAGAATTTTTTCCCCTCAACTTCATAGTGCCTTGAATTGAATGTATAGCCCAGGCTGGCCTTGAACTTGCAGCAATCCTGCCTCAGCCTCCCAAAGTGCTTGGACTACGGGCATGGACCACCACGCCGGGCTACTTTTAGGGTTTTGAACCATGAATGCATAGCCTATTTAAAGAAATAAATCCTGCTGGGAGTGGTGGTGGACGCCCCTGATCCCAGCACTTGAGAGGTTGAGGTAGGAGATCATCCTGAGTTCGAGGCCAGCCTGGGCTACAGTTACTTCAAGTCAGCATGAACTACATAGCAAGACCCTGTCTCAAAACAAAACAAATCAAATCATAAGAAAGCACCCTTTCCGCACACAGATCCCGCCTAGCCGGGCGGTGGCGAACCTTCGGCTGTGCTGGGCCGCCGCGGTCCCCCAAGCCCGGCCGGTTCGCGCCACTCACCTTTGGGCTGTCTGTGCACGGCCGCCAGCAGGTGGCGCTGCGCCTGCTCGTAGTCCTGCAGGTGGAAAAAGGCCACACCGGCGCGGTACAGGGCTTTGGCGTTGTCCGGCTGCCGCCGCAGGACCTTCTGACTGTACTCCCGCACCCGCTCATAATTCACCGGCTCCATCTGCAGGAGGCAGGCTGGGGGGCAAGGGGGAGCGGTGGAGGGAGGCTCGGTCACGCTTGGCCTGGAGGGCACCTCTAGGGCCTCTGGTCACATCCGGGCGCCAGGTCACCCCAGCAACTCCTCCTGCCTGCCTTCTGCACACCTCGGGCCAGGGCAGCCCCAGTGTGAGGCCAAAACACCCTTTAAGAATTTCGTTAAAATGCCTTTTCAGTTTTCTTTTGTGTATTTGGGGATACTGGGGGTGGAACCCAGCGCCTTTCTCTGTCTTTTTGAGATAGTCTCGCTATTCCAGGAAGGACTCAAACACACAGCGATTCTCAAGGTTGGGATTACGGGTGAGTGCCACCATGCCAAGCTTCGTTCTTTATTTTAAGACGGGGTCTCACTAAAGTCACTAGGTTTCCAAGAAAGGGTCTTAACTTGCAGTCCTCCACCTCTACCTCCCAAGTAGCTATCGGTGGGCACCAACACCAATGACCCAGCAGAAAGCAGGTTTTGAGCCCAGATCTACAGGACAAGGATCGGAGAAGAAACAGGGCATAGGGCCCCAGAAGAGAGAGCCTACAAAGTCTGGGGTGAGAATGTGCCAGAAGCACTCACATGTGGAGGGGCGAGGCTATGCCAACTCTGTGGGCAAAGCTCATGGATTGGTTCCATCCCCAGCACTGTCAGGGAAGACATACAGACAGACATAAGACAGAGACAGGCACTGGATTTTCTCATAAATGTGACAGAGGCTACTGGAGGATCTTAGGCTGTGACCTGATCTGGCCTCCATATCTGTAAAGTGAGTATACTAACCCCGGACCCTGCCGGGGTTTGTGAAGGTGAGGTATTGTAGATAAACTGCAGGTCCCTGAGAGGAACCCAATAAACAAACACAAGCCGCCAACCCAGCAGTGCTCAGGGCCCTCCCCCCGCACCTGGAGGCTCCAGAGCAGGCTGAAGTGCAGGGCGGCTGAGGTGACAGAAACGCCACCTCTGAAAGGTCGTGTTTCCTTGATTTCCTTGACTTCGGGTCAGTAGCGAACGTGGGTTCTGCTCCTTCACATGGCGCATTACTCCTCAGGAGGAGTTTCCATTCTCAGTTAAGACTGCCTGGGTTTGAGGTCAGGCCCCACCAGGGGTTTGCTTCCTTACACGTCTCTCAAAGCAGCCTGAGACACTTGCACACGGTGATATGAAGGGTTTAAACAGTGCCTGTGTGTGGCTTTTCATCTGAGTGAATTACAACTTAAGCTACTACAATTACTATTTGTTATCTCAGGATAAAAGCACAATAGGACACACCCTGTAAAAAAGGTTGTGCTGGGCACACAACAGTGATCCCAGCACTCAAGAGACAGAGGCAGGAGGACCTCTAGTTTGAGGTCAGCCTGGGCTACACAGAGAGAAAACTTGTCTCAAAAAAATTAAGGCAAAACTAGAGTTTTAGCACACCACAGTTAATACCATCAGTTTTAAAAATAACATTTTGGAGATGGCCATGTCCTTCGGCGGCATTGCTGCCCTGCAGCATGTGTGAGGCCCAGGTCCTGGGCTCCATCCCCACAACCACTAGGTTTGAAAAGAAATCACGTTTAGCCGGGCATGGTGGCGCACGCCTGTAATCCCAGCACTTTGGAGGCGGAGGCAGGAGGATTGTTGCGAGTTGGAGACCAACCTGGGCTACAAAGTGAGCCCAAGGCCAGCCTGAGCTGCAAAGCTAGACCTTGTCTCAAAAAAAAAAAAAAAATCACTTTAAAAAACAATTAGGAAATATAAAAACTCCCAGTAACTATTTTTAAAGAACTTACAAAGCAGAATTAAGGATTCGCACATTGAAAAAGGAGTGTGGGGTCTTGTGAGAGGTACCCCCATAATTTCCACAGCCTCAAACTGGACTGTTAGTATCTGCCACGAGGTACAGAGAGCTCACCAGGGCCATTCCGCCTGTCACAGAAGGAAGCTCCGAGTCTCCTTTGTCTTAGCAGGCTAAGCTTGGTGACATCTTGCCATCTAAGGCCACCTGGAAATGGGTCACTCGCTTCCCTAGTCACCCGGCTTGTACGGAAAATACTTCAAGAACCATCGAATACACGATCTAACCGCCAGCTGAAGCCTAGAATCGTTTCCCGGTACTAACTCTCCCTTGGTGAGCAACTGCGATTTTCCCTACGCTGTGCACCGGATCCGCACCCCGAGGCACCTGGCCGCGCCCCAGACCCAGGGGTCAGGCGAGGGTCCGGGAGGCGGCATTCACAGCCCCGCGGCACAGGCCGCAGAGGGGCGCGGTCCCCGCAGCTCCCGGGTGGCCGCCCGCCGCCCCGCGGTCCGCACCTGCCAGGTTGTTGTAGCAGGCGGTCTGCGTGTTGCGCAGCGCATCCTCCTGCGCGGGCGTGAGCGCGGGCGCCCGCGGGCCCAGATCGAGGACGGCGACGGGCGCGGGGGCCGGGCCAGGCTCCAGGCCCCGCAGCTGCAGCAGCGCGCGGTGGTACCTGCCCGCGGCGGCGCGGAAGCGGCCCTCGCGGTAGCGCTGGTTGCCCTGCTCCTTCAGCAACTGCGCTTCCTGCAACCGCGCCTCCATGGGGACCGCGGGTTGGCTTCGGGCGACGCAGGGGAGCGCGGGGGCAGCCGCTCAGCTCAGTCGAGGCAGCGGGGCTGCCCCTGTCCTGGCTCTTCTAGATCCTTTCTGCTCCTTTGGCGGCACTGAGGACGAAACCAGGGCCTCCGCACTGAGGTACACCCCAGCCGTTTTATTTTTTGTTAGACAGGGTCTCGCTAAGTTGTTCAGGAGGGATAGGACTTCCGATCCTCCCGCCTCAGCCTTCCGCGGGCCGGAATCCCACCAAGGCTTCGCTGGCGTCTGCGCTGTGTGGGCAGAGGGACAGATGCGGAGGAGGCCAGTGCCAAGACCCGCAGGCGAGATGGAACGGAGGCACAAGTACCCAGGTTCCGACCTCGCCAGCGCCCACCCCTTCCTGCCTCATCAGAGGCCGAGCCCGGAAGTTCCCTCGGAACTGCGTCTTCTGGGCGTAGGGCGGACCAATCGGCCTGGCCTGTGGCAGCGTAACTAGAGTCCCGCACACTGAGCCACCGCGACCAATCAGAGGCGGTGCCGCGAGGCACTCCCGCAGGAAGGATCAGTTTCCCAGAGGACTGCCCCGCCAATTGGAAAAATCCAGCCTACCAAGGTGGACCAATCAGAGAGCAAGATGGCCACTCAAGCGGGCCAATGACAGGGATGAAAGGCGGGGCACGGGTGTCTGTTGCTGGGTAGAAGTTGAAGCGTTGAGAAAAAATGTATTACTGTATTCTTGGGTTCTGAAGGGCCCTTTTGCCAACAAGTCACATAAACAATTATTAGTGAGTTTTCATGTTAGCAGCAGTTTCCCTCCGGCTTCTCTTGTTACTTTCACAAGGATGCTACCTGTACAGAATATTGTAAGGACTTGATTCCGCTAAGACAGGAAGTGAGAAAGACTACGGGAGGTGAGAGGCTACGAGGGGCGCGCGCAACGCCTGCGCAGAGCTCTAGGCTAAAGTACGGAAAGCGGGGAGCAGAAAGCTTCCGGGCTACGAGGCACTTGAGGCGCAGCCAGCCCGGCCCATTCGGGCCGTGGTGCGGCTGCGCGGTAAAACTCCCCGCGTTAATTGGCCCGCGGGTCGAGGGGGGCGGGCGAAAGCAGTCAGGGGGGCTCTGTCGTCGGAGCGCACGCTCGCGATCGAGACCGAGGCACCGAGAGAGAAGCCGCTCCCCGCTGCATCGTTCTGAGCCCTGCAGGCCGCGGGGGGTTGCGCGGGAGAAAGGCGACACTGCTGCCTCGCCGCGGAGACTGCCTCGCTAGCTCGCGCGGGCTCCGCGCGGGCGCGGGAGGCGGAGGCGGGCGGCGGCGCCTGCGCGGTGCAGCGCGGCCAGCGGCTCGCAGGGGAGGAGGCGGCGGGAGGCGGCGATGGAGGTGAAGCGGCTGAAAGTGACCGAGCTGCGGTCGGAGCTGCAGCGGCGCGGCCTGGACTCGCGCGGCCTCAAGATGGATCTGGCGCAGCGGCTGCAGGAGGCACTGGACGCTGAGATGCTAGAGGACGAGGCGGGCGGCGCGCCCGGGCCCGGCGGGGCCTGCCAGGCGGAGCCGCGGCCTGCGGCGGCGGCAGACGGCGACACGGGCGGGGACGAGGACGAGGACGAAGAGGAGGACGAAGAGGCGCTGCTGGAGGACGAGGACGAGGAGCCGCCGCCGCCGGGCGCGGGCCCCGATCGCCCTGAGTGCGCCACGGTCTCTGAGCTTTTCGAGGAGGCGGCCGCGCAGGCCGAGTCCGGGTCCGGGGCGAGCGCGGCGCCGGCGGGGGAGGCTGAGGAGGCGGCGGCGGGGCCGGGCGGCGTGAACGGCGGCGAGGAGCCAGACCCGGACCGCGGCGAGGACGGCGGCGACTGCGGGGACGAGGAGCGGAGCGGCGACGAGGCGCCGGGGGGCGGCGCGGCAGAGGAACCAGGTGGGCGGCGGGGGGTGGCCTCTGCGTCCCCGCCCTCGGTCCCCTGTCCCGATCCCAGCCCTGTCACTGCCCGCTGCCCGGGAAGGCGGTCTCCGCCCGCTGGCAGCCACCTGTGGAACGGCCTCCCCGCGCCCGGTGTCTTACCCAGCCTGGAGTGTGCAGAGGGGCTGGTGGTGGCGGGCTCAGGGCTCGAGCGTCCACGTAAAGTCATTGAGCAGGGAGCAGCCCCGCTTGCCCTGCCCGGCCCTCCCGAGCGCGGGGCTTAATCGTTAACCTGGGAAGGGAAAGCTGTTCCCTGGGCGTCTGGTACACTTCAGCTACGTGGCCCGCGTGCTGTGATTAAGTGTGGGTCTTCCCACCGAGGCGCTGCGCGGGCGCACTGTAGCTTTGCTGCGCAGTTGGGCTGGCAGATCTTTTTACCTGTCAAGAGTCCACTTGGACTGAAATGGTTGAGGTTCTTCCGGATCCACTGAGGACCTCTTGGAAGAGGTAGTGCAGAGGCACTGCGGGGCGTCGGTGACCTTTTTCCTTTGTTTTGGTGACAGGTTGGCTAGAGCTGCCCTGGAACTATATCCATCAGAGTAGGGAGGGAACGCAGAGTTGCCTCCGACTGTTACTGCGGAGTGCGCTGCCCAAGTTCTGTCTGTAACGTGTGTTCCAGACTGCTAGCGAGTATCTTGGTGTAACTGGAACCAGTTTTATAGCAATCACATGCAACTTGCAGATTTTTTCGATTGATGTCCTAGAACAAAAATCCCATTACATAACCTTTGACTCGTGTGTGTCCCAAATACCAGGTTAAAAAAAAAACATTGAAGGATAAAGGACTGACTTAAAGATACTGTAATTAAAAACATTCTAGTGTTGCAAAATACTAAAGCTTGAAGGAAAACTCTAGCTTTTATTCCTTTTGTAAAAAATGTTGCATGCCTGATGTAGTAGTGCACACCTGTAAATCCCATCTTGTTGGAAGGCCGAAGCAGGAGAATTGCAAATTCCGGGCCAGCCAGAGTAACTTAATGAGACCCAATCTCAAAATCCAAAATGGGCAGGAAGTGGGGCTTAGTGGTGGTTCCAGTACCATTACTGTCTCCAAAAAGTTACTAAGTATATACACTTTTCCGCGCTAAATTTTGAGCAATAAAGATGCGGTATTCATTTTAATGCAGGAAAAGCAAACTTAGGCTTCTGTTATGACCCTGTGGAAAAGTATTAGAAAATACTTATTAGGTGCCTACCTTGAATCCAAATCTGATGGGTTAGATTAATTCTGAGGGTTTTTTAGAGACTATATCTTTACTTTTTTCTTCCCTTTTTTTTTTTTTTTCCTGATCTTTTTGAGATAGGGCTTTGCTATGCAGTTCAGGCTGGCCTTGAGCTCACTTTGTAGCCTAGGCTGGTCTGGAACTCTCAAAGATTCTCCCACCTCATCCTCACAAGTGCTGGGATTACAGGCTTGCACCACTACCCAGCTCATTTTTATTAATGGGGGGAATCTTCACGTTTGACCTGATTAAGTAGGTAAATTTAGAATAAAAAAATTTTTTTTTGAGTGAGGGTCTTGCTGTGTAGTGCAGGCTGGCCTTGATTTCACTATAGCCCAGTTTGGCCTTGAACTCTTGACAGTCCTCCTGCCTCAACCTCCCCAGTGCTGGGATTGTACCACCACATCCAGGTAATTGTCCAGTTTTATCAACTGTTGTACTGTATTACCCCATAATGCACCCCCCAAAAGAAAAACCTAGCCAGGGATAGGGACACCCTCTTTGGAAATCAAGTATGCTAAGAGCACAGTGGGAAGAAGCTGTTCCGGTTGGGCCTGCTCAGATTCGCATTTAGTTTCTGTTGGTTCTGAGCTTATTCCAGGCTCAGCAGAAAAACTGCTGATGTTTCCCTGGTTTTTAGGGGATGACCAAGACAGTGAGAAGTCCAAGCCGGCGGGCTCAGATGGTGAGCGGCGAGGGGTGAAGAGACAGCGGGATGAGAAAGATGAGCACGGCCGCGCCTACTACGAGTTCCGAGAGGAGGCACTGCACAGCCGGTGAGGCCCTGGGCCCGTGGGTGCAGTGCCCAGATTCTGCTGTGCCGGGATCAGAGTCTGGAGGGAAGGGTGGCTTAGACTCTGTTGAAGGAAGCTGTCTCTGGGACTTGATATTTACTGGTAGTTTCAAATGGACACACTATTCTTGGGACAGTCCTTGATGAGAGCTGTGGCTACATGGGTTACTTTTCTCTGTAGTTCCAAGTCACCACCACCTCCTGAGGAGGAGGCAAAGGAGGAGGAGGAAGATCAGACTCTTGTGAACCTGGACACGTGTATGTATAAGATAGAAAGGTTGGGGGTTTGAACTACTCTCCTAAAAGGAGTTTTGTTGATAGAACTTTTTCCAGCCTAAGTGTCCTCACACTTTGCCCCCGTTCTTTTTTTTAATTTGTTTGTTTGTTTATTTGTCTTTCTGAGACAGGGTCTAGCTATGCAGTTCAGGCTGGCCTTGAACTCTATGTAGCCCAGGCTGGTCTCGAACTCATAATGATCCTCCTGCCTCAGCTGCCCGAGTGTTTTCCCCCATTGTTGACATTGCATGCAGTTGTGCTGTGTGGGTGAGTGGCTCTCAGGTGTTGGTTCTTGTAGTAAACTACCCCTGTCTTTCTTGCAGATACCTCGGATCTTCACTTCCAAGTGAGCAAAGACCGCTACGGGGGGCAGCCACTCTTCGCAGAGAAGTTCCCTACCCTTTGGTCTGGGGCAAGGAGCACTTATGGAGTAACAAAAGGAAAAGTCTGCTTTGAAGCTAAGGTAGAAGCTCATGACAGCCTTTTTTTTTTCTCCCCCATTTACTTGTTAATTTGTCCCTCAAAGTATCTGTATCCTTAAGTGTTCTGAAAATACAGGAAAAGTCACTCTGTTTTAGTAATAACCTTAGTTCTAGTGACCAAGAAATTAACCACAGCTTTGGTTAGATTGTGACAGTTGCTATTTTGATGTTTCAGTGTGATTGCTGTCATTTTCAGGTTATGTAAAATTCGTGGCTTTCTAACCCTCTGTTCCCGAGTAGTCAGACTACCTAAGTTCCTTTTCTGATTTTGCCAGGTATCCCAGAATCTCCCATTGAAAGAAGGCTGCACAGAAATGTCTCTCCTCCGAGTTGGGTGGTCCATTGATTTTTCCTGTCCTCAGCTGGGTAAAGTTATTTTGTAACTTCTTCGCCTGTGTTTGATCTGATACTGTTTACTCTAGGGGAACTCTGGGCATTGGTAACTGATTATTGACTATTCTAGGTGAGGATGAATTCTCTTATGGCTTTGATGGACGTGGACTCAAGGCAGAGAATGGCCAGTTTGAGGAGTTTGGCAAGACTTTTGGGGAGAATGATGTCATTGGCTGCTTTGCTGTAAGTTTCTGAACCAGTGGGTTCGTGGTGGTGAGGGCCCACATTCTATGCCCAAAGTATTGGCTTTGTCCCTTGGTGCATGGCTTGCTTCATTGTGTTACACAGCAGTCTTGAGTTTCAGAAAAGATAAGGTTTGATCAACCTGATGCACCGACAGCCCCTAAGTGCTCTTGTCCTTTGTCCCTGTAGAACTTTGAAACTGAAGAAATAGAACTTTCCTTCTCCAAGAATGGAGAAGATCTAGGTGTGGCATTCCGGATCAACAAGGACTCTCTGGCAGATCGCGCCCTCCTACCCCATGTCCTCTGCAAAAATTGTGTTGTAGAATTAAACTTTGGTCAGAAGGAGGAGCCCTTCTTCTTGCCCCCTGAAGAGTTTGTGTTCATCCATGCTGTGCCTGTCGAGGAGCGTGTGCGCACTGTGGTCCTGCCTAAGACTGGAGAGGAGTGTGAGGTGCGCCAGCTTGGGGTTCCTGCTTTGGGATGGTGGGTGGGTAAGTTCCCTGGTCTCTTCTCAAAGCACTACAAATGGGGGAGGGTGTGTTCTTCCTCAGCTGTGTGTGTTTTGGCGGGTTGTGGTTTTGAGACAGGGTTTCACAGTGTTACCTAAGCCTCTGCGGTAGCTGGGATTGCAGGCATCACCTCCATACCTGGCTTGAATGGGGTCTTAGAAATTGGCCCTCACTTACTTTCACTGCATTAGAGATTCTGGGTACTTCCAGGTCATTCTGATGGTGGGACTACCCGGATCTGGAAAGACCCAGTGGGCACTGAAATACGCAAAAGAAAACCCTGAGAAAAGATACAACATCCTGGGAGCTGAGACTGTGCTCAGTCAGATGAGGGTGAGTAATGGGAAAACGCCCACTGAAGCACTTGCATAGGGGACCAGGGAACTCTTCAGCTATCTTCTATGAAGAGTTAGTCTCCGGTGTCTGGGACCAGGGTTCCATGGATAAGAGATGGGAGCTATTCTCAGTGTGTTGCAGGTGGATTTTCTTTTTTCTCTGCTATATTGTGACATTTCTGAAAAGTCGGATTTATCCAGGTTGCATGGAAATGATATTGAAAGAAATAGTATTGTGTCGTTAGCCATGCATGGTGGTGCACGCCTGTAATCCCAACATTCGGGAGGCTGAGACAGAAGGATCATTCTCAAGTTAGAGACCAGCCTGAGCTACAAAGTGAGCTCAAAGCCAGCCTGAACTGCATTGCAAGACCCTGCCTCAAAAAGACCAAAAAAAAAAAAGATAAAAAAAATAGTGTCATTGCACTGAGCCAGAAGGATAAATAAAGGTGACAGATGTAGCATTTAAAATGGCAACAGTGCTGGGGATGCAGCGCAGCGGCACAGGCCCACCTGGCGAGCTCAAGGTCCTGAGTTCGATTCCTGACACACACAAAAAACCAAACTGGCACCATTGTCTCTTCGGCTTCTGTTTTTGTTTGTGTGTTTTGCCACTGAGCTGTGTTCAGGCCTTTTGCTTAAACTTGCTGCCAACCACTTCTGTGCCTTCTCTCTTCCCTCCCAGATGAAGGGGCTGGAGGAGCCAGAGATGGACCCCAAAAGTCGGGACCTTTTAGTTCAGCAAGCCTCCCAGTGCCTTAGTAAGCTGGTCCAGATTGCTTCTCGGACAAAGAGGAACTTCATTCTTGATCAGGTATTGTTCAAACACTCAAAACCCCAGCTTTTCAGAAGATACAAAGATGATTATTTTATATCCACTTATTAAATTGATTAGAGTCAAATTGGGGTGCATATATGAAGACAGCTGATTAAGATGCAAGAGACGGCATCTTGCTGTGTAAGTGACACAGCATCTTAACATGCCTGACTAGGTATGGTGGTTTGGGGGGGCCTCTTGAGGGAGGACATTGAGACTGTCTCACTATATAGTTCAGGCTAAAACTCACTATGTACCCCAGGCTGGAACACACAGTGGTCCTCCTGACTCAGCCTCATAAGTGCTGAGATTACAGGTATGTGCTACCACATCCAGCTTTAGTTATGGTTATGTTAAACATTACAGAGCTAGCTTTATTGGTGTTTTTGATTGAGAGTATACAGGTCCAGATAGTAGAGGTATATGGCACTCATTGAATTTCTGGCTACCCTTACAAGATTTGTGATCTTGGATAAGTCCCTTTGCTTTGCTGAACTTAAGTTTGATGGTGTGTAAGATAAATCATACTGGTCACATAAAATTTTTTTTGGGGGGGTGGTCTGTTTGAGACAGGTTCTCACTATACAGTTCAGGCTGGCCTTGACCTCACTTTGTAGCCCAGGCTGGTCTCAAATTCACAATGATCCTCCTGCCTCAGCCTCCCCAGTGCTGGGTTTACAGGCGTGCACCACCACTCCCGGCTAGTGTTTTTTTAAATAGAAAAAAATACAATTTCAAAACAAGATGGTAGGAGGGTAACAGTGGTTAATACATTGTATGTTGTTATCTTTAAATTACTCAGAGCACAAGACACAGGTATTTGATTGTCCAGACAATATTAGCACAGTCCTTTTCAGTGAACTAAGAGAAATCAGTAGTATAACTACCTTAACTATCTTGTGTGTATGTGTGTATAATTTTTTTTTTTTCTTTTTCTTTCTCTTCCCTCACCCCAGTTTCTCTTTCCTTTTGAATAGTTTCTTTCCATTTTACAATATCTGTTAAACATTTTGGTTCTTTTTCAGCTTTCATGCTAGGGAGACAATACCATGCTCGTACATGTGTGTCTGGTTTATTTCACTTAGGAGTATGGTCTCCATTTGCCTATAAAAATCTCCAGTTTATCCTTCTTTATGGCTAAGTAGTACTCTGTTGTATAAAAATACCACATCTTTTTTATCCATTCCTAGGTGGGCATTTGAGTTGTTTCCAAGATCTAGCCACCTCTCACATATAGTTTAAAACAAACAAACAAACATATTTACCCCTCCCCCAATCTGGTGTTTTGGTTGTAAAAGATGGAAAGTTCTGGTTGAAGTTGGATGGTTGTTTTATCCCTAAACATCTCTTCCTCCTCCTTTTTCTAGTGTAACGTGTACAACTCTGGCCAACGGCGGAAGCTGTTGTTGTTCAAGATGTTCTCCCGGAAGGTGGTGGTGATTGTCCCCAACGAGGAAGAGTGGAAGAAGAGGCTGGAGTTGAGGAAGGAAGTGGAGGGAGACGACGTGCCTGAGTCCATAATGCTGGAGATGAAAGGTGGGTGAAGTTAGCTGCTGGGACCCTCATCAGTCTCGGTTTAGCTGGCCTTGAGCCGTGAGGCGCTCTAGCCCTGCCCTGTCCTGTCCCTGAAGAGCATCTTAGTGAGTGTGAGCACTATTGATGAATGAATAAACAGAGTGAATGGCAGAGGAGTGATTCCTCCCTTTTCTTTGCTATTGTTTTGTTTTTGTTGAGCTAGGATCTTACCATGTAGTTCAGGCTGGCCTTGAGTTCACAGTATAGCCCAGACTGGCTCAAAATTGAAGTGATCCTCCTGTCTCAGCCTTCTGATGACACCCAGGGTGTGCCAGCATGTCTGCTGTGATGCTCTGGCCCTGTGACTCATCCTGGATGAGTCACAAAAAGGGAAGCAGTGATGTATCACAGGATAATTAAAGTCAGCAAAGGGCTGGGGATGTAGCTCAGTGGTAGAGTGCTTGCCTAGTACGCATGAGGCCTTGGGTTCAGTCCCGAGCACTGAAGAAAATAACGATAAAACTCAGGAAAGAGCCTTCCTTACGTAAGTCACTTATGTAGATACTTGTGTGTTTGCTATTTGCCCAGCACTGTCCTGCTTTGGGAACCAGCAGCCAGTGTGTGTTTATTTTATAAACGGCTAGGAGGTGGAATTGTTCTAATTGGGGCAGTCAGAGTGAGGGTCTCATTGGTGGACTTGATTTATGGTGTCATAGTAGGCTTGTTTTTAGTTTTTTCTTTTTTTGCTTTGGATTAAATCATTTATACATTACAGAGCCCCAGAGCAAGGTCCCCACAAAGTAGCGTTAGCTGTGTTGGTGGCACTCACTTCCCGCTGTGCCCCCGGCTCATTCTCGCTAATTTTCTCCCTAGCCGGTGGCCTCCAGGCCTGCCCTCGGGGGTGCTGGCTCCCTCTCGGTGGGCTGCACCCTCCCAGTTCGTGCAGAATGGACTATGCAAGTCCGTGTCTGATACTCAGGTGCACAGAGGAATTAACGTCGGTGTTGTAAGAAACAGGACTACCTGGATTCGTGGGAGAAGCCTGGGGTCCCAGCCTTAGTGAGGTCTGCAGGGCAGCCTGTGGACTTGAGATGTGCAGTGTGATGATCCAGCCCACCCAGGGCAGCCACGGGCTGTGATCCTGTGCCCCGTTCTCGCCATGCAGACAGCACATGCTGCGAGGCTAACCCTCTTTCTGAAGTGTTCCTTCTTGGCACCTTATTTAATGAACACCAAAACTTTCTCAGTTACTTGTGGCCTCTGTTACCTGCTTCTGTGCCGATAAGAAACCTTACCCCAGCTCACTGCTAATTTATTATGGGTCACTGGAGACCTTGTGCATCAACAGTTGGCAGGTAGTGCTTTGCTTGGGGCTGTTACAATTTAAGGAAAGTTTAGAGCAGAGAAAACAAGTTCCATTATGCAGACATGAGCCAGCACATTCTTGTGCATTACCAGATGAGGCTTAGAAACTCTGTGTCCTGTAGTAGAATATTGAAAGCGAGTTCTTACTCATCGATGCACTTTGCAGGCCTGCAAGCTTCTCTCTCACTCTTACAGCCAACTTCTCTCTGCCTGAAAAATGTGACTATATGGATGAGGTGGCATATGGGGAGCTGGAGAAGGAGGAGGCTCAGCCCATTGTCACCAGGTACAAGGAGGAGGCCAGGAAGCTGCTGCCCCCGTCAGAGAAGCGCACAAACCGCCGGAACAACCGGAATAAGCGCAACCGCCAGAACCGAAGCCGGGGCCAAGGCTATGGTGAGTCCAGGACTGGGCAGGCCCAGCTTCGATCAGAGTTTTGTGCTGAGTGTGGAAGCCTCACTGAGAAGGCCCAGGAAGCAGTCACTCCCAATAAGGAGGCGCCTACAATGGTGCAGGTTTCCTCCTGTGTCCTCTGCTCACTGCCTCTTGGCCTTCTTGTAATCCTTCCGTAAGAAGGGTAACTCCTTTTCCACGAAATACTTGGTTCTTGCAAAGCATGCTGTGCCTTCTTGTGTCTAGCTGTCGTGCTAACACACAAGTGTCCCACACTTCACTGCTGGTGTAGTGGATGGGTTTATGTGGTGACATCTTGTCTGGGAGTATGTTTTCTTACTGCATTGCCTCTTGGACACATTATTCAGTAAATTAAATTGGGGGTTTATTAATAACAAGCTCTAGGCTGTTAGTGGAATTATTTCCCCCAAGGATGTTTTGTCAGGTAACATTCAAGGCGAGTCATACTCATGCGTGGTGTGTGGGCATGTGGGCTGCAGGTCAGCCCAGGTCCTCAGGGCCTACTGTATGCCCGGCCCTGGCAGCACTGACTGCCCTCCTCAAGGCAGAGTATGGATGGTTTCTCACAGAACATGGGGATGGGCCAGGCATGGTGGTGCACACCTGTAATCCCAGTATTTGGGAGGCTGAGGCAGGAGAATTGTTTCAAGACCAGCCTGAGCTACAAATTGAGCTCAAGGCCAGCCTGAGCTGCATAGCAAGACCCTGTCTCAAAAAGACAAAAAACGGGGGGGCGGGGGGGTATGGGTAGTGTGACATCCTAAGTCTCTCCCAAGGCTGACAGTTGGTGACACTCTTGTAGGATCTGGGGTTGTCCAAAGCAAGTAGCTTGGTTTTCCTGTCTTATTGCGCTCTCCCGCAGACTTCTCTGAGACCCTGGTGCTTGGGCTTTAATGCGTGTGGCGTGTGTCTGGCCAGGCAGGCTCCTGTTCCCACAGAATTGCCCATGGCTCCCACTTTTCCATTCTACTACTCATGGAGCCAGGACCCTGTGCCAGCTGTGTGAGCACTCTCCGTTTCTCTTCCAGTGGGCGGGCAGCGCCGAGGCTACGACAACCGGGCCTACGGGCAGCAGTACTGGGGGCAGTCTGGAAACAGAGGGGTGAGTGCAGCCCCCTGCTCCTCCCTCTGGCCACTGCCACCATTGCTATGGTGTGGGGAGCAGAGGGTTTGGGCTGTCTTCTCAGGGCTTAGGGCTTTGCCAGTTTAATGTGTTCATCTGACAGAATGCACCCTGTCCACACTGTCAAGCCAGGAGATGTCTGTCTGAGGGGCATAGTGGGTTGCGCCGCCAAAACCCTGTATGTATTCTTTCTCCTTTTCCAGGGCTACCGTAACTTCTATGACCGCTACCGAGGAGACTATGACCGGTTCTACGGGCGGGACTACGAGTACAACAGATACAGAGACTACTACAGACAGTACAACCGGGATGTGAGTGCAAGGGCAGAGGGCGAGGATGGTGGGGTGCTGGCCTGGGTGGTGCCAGCCTGCTCCCCTGATGGGTCCCCTTTCTTCTAGTGGCAGAATTACTACTACCACCACCCACAGGATAGGGACCGGTACTACAGGAACTACTATGGTTACCAAGGGTATCGGTGAAGCCCCTGAGTGGTCACCTGTCCACCACGAAGCTGGATCTCTTGGGGTGCCAGGCACCTTCCAAAACACAACCAAGGAAAACAGGGGCTGCCGGGGTGGGGCTGAGCTGCCGGGAGGGGCAGTGGGGGGAGGGTGCGCAAGCGGGAGGGGGCGGGGGGAGGTGGAAACAAACAAAAAACTGTACATTTTTTTTTAAAGTTTGTTGAAAAGAATATTGTCTTATTCTATAAAACATTTCAAACCTAGTTAGATATTTGTAATCCAAAAACATTTGCGCAGAACTAGGGCTGCCTGTTCTGTACCCTGCAGTTGCGAGGGTCACCTGATGCTGGCGGCGATGCAGCGGGCACGGTGGGAGGCGGAAGGTGCTCTGCGGCAGGTAGGAGCAGGCAGGGCGGGCTGGGCACGTGTGAGCACCAGGCAGTGAAATAAAGGATCAGCTCTGGGCGGTCACTTCGCCAACTAACCGTCTGCATTTTCTTTACGACCTTTCCCCCTTGTGACCTCTGGTCTGCTGGGCTGGGAGGCCGGACTATCTGCTGCCCCTTTGCTGTGCTTCATGCCTGGTGGCGGCGCAGAGGCTGCTGGTCAGGGTCTTGCTACCCAGGGTCCTAGGCCGGGGCACGGCCACTCTGTACTGTCCTGAACCCTGTGAATCTCGGGAACGTGAGGGTGTGGTTTGTGGCTGGACTTGATTCTCAGGGTTTCTGCTTGCAGCCTTGCGGGCAGGCAGGCAATAGAACAAGAGCATTGGTGTGTGTAGCACGGGTGCTGAGCAGCCACTATTTTCTACAGTGCAGGGCACTGCCCTGGGGGTTTTGTATGGGAGCATGGATAGGAGGGTGGGATGGTGGGTGCATGCTGGTGCGTGGGGCAGGAGTGCCTTTGCAGCAGGGCCCCTCAGGGCCTCAGCCAAGACCTGTGGAGGGCTCCTGGCCTCCACCGACAGCGCCCAGCTCCACAAGTGCAGGGGCCAGTTTTAAGGGTCCAGGTGGGAAGTGGGGGTGCTTTTTCATATTTGGCTTCAGTTCTCGTTCCCCTTCCTCCTCAGCGTTGTGCCCAGCACTGCCTAGGAGAGGGTGCTGGGTTGGCTCCTGGAGAATGCGTCCCACCTGCACGGTGGTCTCTGCGGGCGGCCTCTGCTGGGTGTGCAGCAGTCTCCAGCCCTGGCCGGTGGTCAGGCTGCACCCTTCACCCAAGCACCTCTGCCTGAGGCTGGAGTGGGCTGGCGGGACAGCAGTTTTCATGCTCCTGGTGATGCCTCTGCTGGTGCCACACAGTGGAGTTTATGTGGCAGTGGGTAAAGGGACAGTATGGATGCTTCAGTGATGCACTAACCTTCAGGGAGTGAGAGGAACCTCTGCACAGCCTGGGGGCCAAGAGCAGGGTGACAGGCCTGGGTCTCCAAGGCAGAAGGAGCGGCCTTTCCTTGTCAGTGAGACACGCGGGGATGCCAGGGCTGTGGACAGGGACAAAGCTGCAGCCACTCAAGCTCCAGAGGGCAGAGTGAGGGAAGTGTTTGCTGGGTTTTGACACTAGAAGGTCATCTGTTTTAAACAGCTGCTCTTGGGGATGAGAGGAAAGTGAAACTGCCCCCTCATGGATTCATCGCAGCAGCCGCAGGCTCTACAGCAGCAGGAGCTGCCTGGCACCCTCCTGTCTCAGGCAGTGTTGGCAGGGCTATAGGCTGTGGCAGCGGGAGGAAGCCAGTCTTTCCCTAGAAGATTTGTTCAGTGCTTTATCCAACGTCTGTTGTAGATGGAAAAGGTTTTGTGAGAAAACTACCACTGGGAGCCTGTACATGTTCTTGCACAACCTGTAAAGCATTCTTGGAAGTGGCCAGTAAAAGTTTTACCTTTAAAAAGTGTAACTGTGTCATTGTCTATGTCTGTAACTTTTTACTCCCTTCTCTTGGTTACTTTTCTCTCATTGCTAAGACAAAATACCCAATGCCCAAAATGAAGGAAGGAAAGGTTTATTTAGTTTACAGTGTGTGGAAGTTTCAGTCCATACTTGGCTGGCTCAGAGGCAGAGTGGCACGTGGCAGAGGGCAAACGTTCATGGCAGCAGAGCACAGCAAAAGGGAGGAATGGCAGCAAAGCAGCTTCTTTCCTTACATTATAAACAGGCTACCCCCACCCTGAGGGTGGGTAGCACTCACATGATCTCCATGCCCTCCTCTTCCACAGGCTCAAGATGTATACAAAGTAAGCACCTTGGCTTCATGCTGAGTCACTCAGCCAAACATCTAGGCTCCCCAAGTTGATACACTGTATCAACTAACAATCCACCCCTTGTCAACCTGGCAAGATTTCTTTAAACCAGTTTTCAGATACAAAGACATATTACATTAGAACCATAACATTTTGTCCCCTAAAGACTCATGCACATCCCTTTATGCAAAAGGCATTTAGTCCATTTGCAAGGGTTGCCAGTTTCAGCACTGCTAAAAAGTTGGAATCTCAAGTCTCCAAGATGTAAGGCACACTCTTAGTTGCAAGCACCTGAACAAATGAAAAACAACACATTCAACATTCAGTGGCACAAAATAAACCTCCATTCCAAAAGGCACCAACAGAAGTATACAGAACATTGGGACCAAAGCAAGTACAAAATCCAGCAGGGCTAACATTGTGTCCTATAATTCCACATCCAGCATCTGAAGAAACTTGTGGCACATCGTGAGCTCCAAAGGGCTTGCGTGAGTCCACCCCTGTGGCACTTGTGGTTACAGCCTCCATGGCGTCTCTCTCAGTCCTGCTTTGCTCCTTCCTTGCAGCTTTCCTCAAGATGATCCACGGTCCTGTCTTTTCTAAACTTCTGAAGTCTCCAGTGCACTGCGTGTTTCACACTCATAGCCTCACATATTGCCCTCTCGGGCACACTGCCTGGCCTTTCAGGCCTCCTGAAATCTGGGTGGAAGCCTCTAACCTCAGAACTCTTGCATTCTCCATGCAACTAAAGCCAGGGCCACATGGATGATGCCAAGGTCTGCTGCCATCTGGATCAGTAACCAAACTTTCATCTCTTGGTCATAGGGGTCGAGTGCCGAGTGCCTGGATCACTGGGCATTCTGAATCCAATTCTGAGGAGCAAATTCTCTATGCTGCTGCCATTCTGGAACCTGGTGTGGTCGCTGCCCCCATTCTGAAACATGGCGCTCTTTGCGAGACCAGTGCTCTAACCCCTGAGCTACAGAGCCCCCGACGTGGTGCTCTTTGGCTTCCTTCTCAAGGCAAGGTCTCCCACCTTCACAGTTTTGAGGCTGCAAAGGGTGGAGACTTGCTTCTTGTGATGCCTTCAGGCCATGTTTTCCATTTTGTTCCTTCTCAGCAATAGAGATCTCCTCAGCCTTAACTTTGTAGTCCACAGTTTTACTGGAGCTTCCTTTCAGGCCAAACTCACATTTTAAATCATCCTGCTGGGCTCTTTGCTCTGGATTCTCGGTATAAATCTGGTTAAAAGCCCCAATAATAGCCATGTCACCTCCCCAACATTCAACTGCCTTGAAATTTCTTTTGCCAGATTAATCAGTTCGCTGCTGCCCTTAATCTCAGTCTTAGGCAAAGTCTCTGGACACAAGCAAAATGCAGACAAACTTTCTGCCAAGCCATAACATACATCATCTGGAGTCCAACAACCACTGCAGTCCTTTCAACAGAAACCTCCCAAACCCGGTCTTTACCAGCAGGATTTCTATCAGCCTTCTGGTCTTCAGAGCTCTGACCAGAATCTCTCAGACAGAACAGCCAAAGGTGTCCCAGCTCTATTCTTTCAGGTGACATCTCTGAACCTTTCCAAACTCTTCCCACGAGCAATTTCCAAAGGCTCTTGAACCACATGGTCAGGTATAGTAACAGCAACAACCCCACTCCTGGTACCAAATTCTGTCTTGGTTACTTTTCTCTCATTGCTAAGACAAAATACCCAATGCCCCAAATGAAGGAAGGAAAGATTTATTTAGCTTACAGTCTGTGGAGGCTTCAGTCCCTACTTGGCTGGTTCTGAGGCAGAGTGGCACATGGCAGAGGGCAAATGTTCATGGCAGCAGAACACAGCAGAAACAACCAGCAAAAGGGAGGAATGGCAGCAAAGCACCCTCTTTTCTTCCCTTACATTGTAAACAGGCTACCCCCACCCAGGGGCAGGTAGCACTCCCATAATCTCCCATGTCCTCTTCTTCCACAGGCTCAGGATGTGTACAAAGTAAGCACCTTGACTTCCTGCTGAGTTACTCAGCCAAACCTCTAGACTCCCCAAGTTGACACAGTGTATCAACCATAACATGGCTATTCTCATTACAGCTTCCCACAAAAATGTAGGCAGAGGGACTGACTTTTAGAATAACCATTTAGGCTGAATCACCCCCTCTCTTGCAGATGCACTGAGTGGCACGTTGGTGCTGATTTGATGTTAGTTTTTCTGGGTTTATTTCTCCTTTTTTTTTTTTTTTTTTTTTTTTTTTTTTTTTTTTTTTGCGGTACTGGGGATCGAACTCAGGACCCTGCGCTTGCTAGGCAAGCGCTTATTCCACTGAGCTATATCCCCAGCCCCAAACAACTGTTTAAATTTATCACTTTTTTTTTTTTTGGCAGTACTGGGGATCGAACTCAGGACCCTGCGCTTGCTAGGCAGACGCTTATTCCACTGAGCTATATCCCCAGCCCCCTATTTCTCCTTTGTACCGGGCCCACCCAGGGACATCATTCCTCTCATTGCTGTTGCCTTCCTATTCCACCAGCCCTTTGCTGAGGAGCTGCTGTGTGTCCACTGGGGAAGAGGGCCTCTGTGTAAGCCACACGGGAACCAGTTGGATGCTGGCTTCAACTGCAATGTTCTTTTTATTTGTTTGTTATTGTTGGGTTTTTTTGAGACAGTATTTTACTATGTATTTCAAGCCTGCCTTGAACTCCCTTTGTAGCCCAGGCTGGCCTTGAGCTAGAGCTCCTCCTGCTTCAGCCTCCCAAATTGCTGGGATTATAGGCATGCATCACCATACCTAGCTAGTGTTCCATTTCTGAAGGTGAATAAATTTACTGGAGAGTAACTACAACCCAGGGGGAAAGGCCTATTCATTGAACAGAATGTATCTGATGGGAGTTGCTTTCTAGTGAATTAAAGAATGAGCAGGTAACTCTTGGGAACAAGGGCAGTAACAGCTGAGTGTGGAGCTGCATGTCTCTAATGCCAGCATTCCGGGACACTGAGGCGGTGGGCTGAAAGCGGGCCCAGCCTGGGCCACTCGGACCCAGATCTAAGGGATCTGAACAGACATGGAGCTGAGGCTGCTCAGCATAGAGGCTCTGGCCTTCATCCGCAGTGCCACCTGCCCCCAAAAGCACTGTGTTATATTGCTAAACTGACCCTAAGTGCTTAATTTTATGCCTGACTGATCTTGCCCTTTGCCTCGGCACTGGGTACTCAACCCAAGGCAGTCTGCAGCAAGCTATCCCCAGCCCTTTTTCCTTGTCATCAGGCCCTTCACACCTGCAGCTTTTTATTTAGAGCCAAGATCTTGCTAAATTGCCCTATCTGGCCAGGCGTGGTGGTGCGCCACTGTAATCCCAGCACTCGGGAGGCTGAAGCAAGAGGATCATTGTGAGTTTGAGGCCATCCTTGACTATAAAAGTGAGCTCAAGGCCGATCTGAACTGCATAGCGAGACCCTGTCTCAAAAAGACCAAAAAAAAAAAAAAAATTGCCCCATCTAGGTTCTAACTTTGAGTTCTGCTGTCTCAGCTTCCCAAGGTGCTGGTCATTACAGGCACACCCCAGAGGTCCTGGTAAGACCCGCACTTTTAAGGTTCTTGCCTTAGACTCCTGAGTAGCTGGACTTAGAGCCATGGGCCACCGAGCTCAGCATCCCACCCTTAGGCTGGCAGCCAAAGGCTCTGGCATGAGGTACTGAGAGTGGCACCGGTGCAGACAACTTCCTTGCAGATCCCACAGGTTCCGGATGTCACAACTTGCGTCTGAAATGCCATCCTTGATTTTGGTAGCTGCCTATTCACTAGAGCATTTAAGTTGGAGCTAACTGACCCTACCCCCATGAACGCACCATTTTCCAAACCTAAATGCTAGTTCAGTGTACTGCCGCTAGGCTATACAGCCATAATTTCATGGTCACAAATTGCTCGTGCTTTGTGTCTAGAAACTGCTAAAACTGTTTTCTCCTACTTCTGTTCCAGCCGTTCACCTGGAACTCCAGTATGAAAATTGTGCAGAGGGGCTGGGGATATAGCTCAGTGGAATAAGCGCCTGCCTATCAAGCGCAGGGTCCTGAGTTCGATCCCCAGTACCGCCAAAAAAAAAAAAAAAAAGAAAATTGTGCAAAAAAGTATTTTAGGTTGTTTTTGTTTTTGTTTTTGTTTTTGTTTTTTGCGGTACTGGGGATTGAACTCAGGACCCTGCACTTGCTAGGCAAGCGCTTATTCCACTGAGCTATATCCCCAGCCCTTTAGGTTGTTTTTGGAGGCAGGATCTCAGTGTGTAGTCCAGTCTTTCTACCTCAGCCTTCCCAATGCTGGGATTACAGCCATGTGTTACCACACTTGGCAAAGGATTTTTTTAAATCCCATAATCGAGGTTACATTTACTGAGCACTTGTTACTTTTTTTTTTTTTTTTTTTTTTGGTACTGGGAATCGAAATGAAGACCTTGTGCTTGCCAGGTAGGTGCTATATTCCAGGCCCCACTTACGACTTTTTTACCAAGTATGAGCTGATGTGAAACTTTACATTTTGTCTCCTAAATTTGCCCAGCACTGATGCGATAAGAAGTGAAGGTCTTGGTGTCTTCTGTCTGTGTGCCTTGCAGCGCAGGCCCTCCAAAGGGGCCCTGAGGCCATGAGCAGAGGGAGGCTGGTCCCGCCCCAGGGGAGCCAGTGGATCACTTCTCCGTTCATCTCCCGGGTAGGGGGACGCATTAGTAACTTCCAGCTCCTCGGCCACGTGGGTGGCTAAGGCGGTCTCTTGAGGGCCTGTCCCGCGGGCAGCGGGGTGCCGCTTCCTGCCAGGCTAGAGCACCCCTTCCGCATCGAGACATTTGGCCTGGCTCTGCCGGCGGCGAGCTCGCCCCGAGGTGCAGCCCCGCCGTTGGGAGGTGCTACGGGTCCCGTATCCGGTAGCGTCCCGGCGGAACACCGCGCGGGCGGAGGGGGAGTCGAGGTAGCGCCGGCTCGGGTCCGCCACAAGATCCAAACGGAGCGGCAGGGAGCAGCACGTGGGATGCTCCGTGCAGGCGGGCTGCCCTGTGCCACTGCCCCGAGGGAGTCTTTCTCCACGAGACGCGAAAACCTAGATTCCAGCGGCCACGCTGCGCTATCGGGCCCCCAGCCTCCGCACGTCGCCTTCAAATTCCAGCACAGATGCCGGCCCTGGTAGTGCGCGCCTGTACTCCCAGAGCTCGGGAGGCGGAGGCAGGAGGATCGTTGCGAGTTCGAGGCCAGCCTGGGCTACAAAATGAGCTCAAGGCCAGCCTGAACTGAATAGCAAGACCCTGTCTCAAAAGACCAAAAAAAAAAAAAAAAAAAAATCCATCGCGGCCATTTTGGGCCTAAATGAGCGTAGAAGGGACTCTACGGGACCGCAGGACGCCAGGGCCGCCATCTTGAGAACCGCACCGTACGGCGCACCATTGTGCGCTGCCATCTTGGGCCGAGGCGCCCATGGGCCCGGAGTTTCGCCCGCTGTCGGCCGCGCTTTGTGTGCATCCTTCGGCGCCGTAACTTACTCCCCGAGGCTGAGAACCCGCAGTGGCACCATTCTGCGGGCTCTGCGGGTGTACGGCTACGGCCCAGCCCCAAGAACTCGCACGCCGGCTCTAACGACTTTTATTGCCCAAGTAGCGGCTGCAAATGGGAAGAGAGCGGCTCCGCCCTTGCCCAATGTGGGCGGGGCCCGAGAAGGAAAGAGAAAGGGGGGGAGACAGAGATGAGCTGGGAGACAAGGGGTGGGGCCTCAGGAGGGCGGGTCCAAGCCCCAGACGGCCTCCTGGGGCAGGCGAGGGGCGGGGCCTCCGGAGGGGACGGGACCGGCTTGTTCCTAGTCGCGAGCTAGCTGCCGAGGCCTGCAGAGACTGAGGGGCAGGGCTAGCTGGCTAGGGGCGGGAAAGGTGGGCGGGGTCATAGCAGCGCGCAGAAGAACTTCTTCTCGCGGAAAGGGTTCTCGGAGGTAGGCACCGGCGTGATGAGCGGGTCCTCACAGGCGTGGGCGTCACAGTACGTCATCAGGTCCGCTGCAGCCTTGGACACCTGCGCGTCCGGGAAGGGTTGGCGGGACCGGAGAGGGCAACCGCCTCCCTCTGCAACGGACATGCCTGCCCGCCCTGAGGGCAGCAGCGGCCTAGACCTGGCCTACCTCCCTCCGTCGGGCGTCTGCGGCGTCTGGGACCTGAGCCCCCTACCCCAGGGCTGGTCGTCCGCTCGCGGCCGCACCCACCTTTATCCGACACAGGCTGGCCTCGATCTTCAGCTGCTCCACCACCTTGCGCGCCTGCCCGATGCTCATGGTGCTGTTCACGGGGGTCTCGCCCTTCATCCTGCAGGGAGGCCGCACCCCAGTGTTGCCCCGTTCCCCCGCTCTCCGAGGGCCCGCCCTATCCCGCCTGCCTCAGGAGAGAGCGACTGCGGGGTGGGGCGCCCCCCAGGATCGCTGCCGGGTGGCACAGGCAGCGTCCAGGCAATTTCGGGCTCAGTCCCAGAGCCCAGTGTGTGCGAAAGCCCCGCCCTGCGGGAAGCCGCCGAGCCCAGCGGGACGGGAAAAGCTGCCTCGCTCACCTGAAGCGACAGGCGGCGAGCGCGGTGGCAGTGACACCTGGGGTGCTGGGTCCCTGGAGCCCCTAGCTCTTCCTCAGTAGTGCCACCCTGCAGGGAGTCTCCTCAGGGAGGGTCGGCGACCGTTTAGTGAGGCCTCGGGGCTCAGATGAAGGTCGCTGGGACGGCTTGGTTCCCGCAGCACCGGCCCTACGGTGATGGCCGGTACCCGAGAATGCAGGATGCTGAGGATGCGGGAGAGACAGGAGAGTCGGGTCTGGAGCGTACCACCTGCCCGGCGGGGGGAGCCCGCACCCCGCCCCGCAGCGCCCCCCGGTCGCGGTGGTCGGACCCAGCATCCCCGCGCCCCGCTCCGCTGGCAGGGACCCTGCTCCGGGCTCTGACATCAGCCGCCCCCTCCTTTCTGTAGCTCCACCCTGCAGCCTCACTTAGCACCGAAGCTCAGTTTTTGTCCCACGGTCTGCGTCCCCTGTCCAGGAGAATGTGACGCGCGACAGGTGGTCGGCATCTAGACCACCGCGCCGGGCCTCCGCGGGGACAGCGTCGTCGGGAAGATGTCCGAAGACACGGCGAACGCGAGAGCGGACTCCGAGGAGCAACCCAAAGCGCCAGACTCTGCAGAGGAGGTGAGGGGTTCGGCAGGGTGGGGGACACGGGACAGGGGAGGGGAAATGGGAAATCCCCAGCCTCTCGAGTCGATTGCGCCCCGCCTGTAGCATCCCTCACGGATAACTGCGAGGCCCAGACTGCGGGCAGAGAGGGACACGCGCAAGAGGGCCCTTGCCAGTACTCGGTGGAGGGATCTGGGCAGTGTGGGCCACGCGAAAAAGGGGGGGTCGGCTGCGCAGAATAACACCTGGTGACCAAATCCGGCTGAGCGGCAACCACGCACGTGAATGGCGCCCGGCAGCCCACCTGCGCGGTGCGCTGGACGAACACCAGCCACAGAGGACCCGGCCACAGATATCAGCGCCCCCTCTCTGAGGGTTAAAACGAGCGGAGGGATGTGCTGAGGCTGAGCATGGCAGGGAAACATCTGGGATCCCTTTGGTCACAGCCACCGGCGAAGAAGAGACGATGAAGAGTGCGAGGCCGCTGCAGGTCCGCAGCCCCTTGCCAGGCCCCGCGCCCGCATGATGCCACGCCCCTGCGTCTGGCCTGGGCCCCGCCCCAGGACGAGGCTTCGTCCCCGGATGAGGCTCCACCCCTGCGTCTGGTCATGGCCCCGCCGCCAGGCCGCCAGGCCGCCGGAAGTCCTTCTTCTGTGCCCGACGGGGGCGGGGGCGCCCGCGCCTGCGCAGTGTCTGCAACTGTTTCCGTGGTGACGGAGGTGGAGTAGTACCCACTGCGTCGGAAGGAGGGGGTGGCCATTGCTGGTGGCGGCCGCGTGGACACTGCGAGGGAGCGGGAAGGTGCTGGTGCGCTGCTGCTGTCGCTGCGTCTGAGCTTAGGCGGCAGTGCCGCAGGAGGAGCGCTGGCCGGCGCACCGGCCTGGGGCAAGGTCACGAGGAAGAAGGCCTCGCTGTGCCGGCCGGGGACGAAGCGCTCTTTCTTCCTCTCCTTCCAGGAACCTCCGGCCGCGCCGCCCCATGGCCAGGGCCCGGGCGGCGGCGCAGCGAGGACCCCGCGGCCGGACCCCGCGCCACGCGGCTCCGCCATGGGCACTGAGACGCCCTCTGCGCAGTGGGCGCAGAAGATGGGCCAGGCGCTGGCGGGCCGCGCGCGCAGGCTGCTGCTGCAGTTCGGCGTGCTCTTCTGCAGCGTCCTGCTGCTGCTCTGGGTGTCCGTGTTCCTCTACGGCTCCTTCTACTATTCCTACATGCCGACCGTCAGCCACGTTAGCCCAGTGCACTTCTACTACAGGTGAGGGGCTTCCGTGCCCGCCCTGTCGGCCCCCAGGCGAGGAGCCTGGGCGGCGCCGAGGACTCCCGGGCCCGGGGCTGCCCTGACTGCACAGTTCAGGCTAAAAAATAAAATAAAAACTATGGGTAGTTGCAGACAGTCTTCACGAGGTTGATTCTATCCAGCCTGGGGCAGAGCTCTCAGGGTCAGTGTGGAAGGCTCAGCCAGCCCGGTCCCCCGGGTGGTACAGAATTTATTTGGCTTTCAGGAGAAGGTGTCTGAAAAGAACCGCCTTCACCTTTTCCTGACTGCCTCCTACTCCAGTGCTCTGCCGAGGTTAGAGAAACACAAGGTGACCGTGCAGAACTGCCTTGGCCTCCCTAATTTCCATGGCTGGCCTGGCCCCTCGGTTTCTCCCCATTTCACACACTCTGCCAGACTCTCCCTCCTGTTGCAAACCTTGTTGTAGACCGTTCAACAAATGTTGATGATGATGTTGTTAACAGTAGTCCAAAAAATTTTTTTCTTCTGGCCTGAATTACTAGTAATGTAGTTTCGAAGGTAAAAGTGGTTTTTTTAAAAGGTTAAATATTAGAGCACATGGATCTAATGAAAACTATGGCTTTTTTTCCATAAAAACGTGTATGTGTGCCTAGGCAGGTGCTGCATACCCACACATCACGTGCAGTTTTGCCTACAATTGCGGGTTTTCCTGAGTCTCTTAGAGCACAGCAGTAATGGAGTTTTCTCAAAAAAGCCCCAGACTAGAATTATAGTCAGATTCTCTGGTAGGATCTTGGAATCTATATTTCAGAATTTTACTTACACAGTTGAAATCTTTTTTTTTTTTCTTTAACCCAGGCTCTTAGTTTAGGCCCTGCTTGAACCCCAACCCACCTGCCTCAGCCTTCCAAGTAGCAGGCTAACAGGCACTGCCACCACACCCGGGTGGAGCCTGTGCTGTAGTGGGAATTGAATGCAAGGCCTTGGTACTGAGTTACAGCCTCCCAGAATACTTAGTGCTTACAATACTCTTCAAGAGAGTAAATAGAGCTTGGTGTGGTGGTGCCTTCCCGTAATCCCAGCTACTCAGAAAGCTGAACAGGAGGATCTCAAGTTGGAGTCCAGCCTGAACAACTTGGTGAGACCCTGTCTGAAACTAAAGAGGGCTGGGAAGGCACCTCAGCACTCCCCGGGTTCAATCCCAGTACAGAAAAAGAGTCTCAGGTATGGTGGTGCACACCTGCGATCCTAGCATTCTGGGAGACTAAAGCAGGAGCCCTGAAAGTTGGAGCTCAGCCTCAACAAGTTCGTGACTTAGCAAGACCTTGCCTGGAAGGGATAAAGAAAAGGCCTGGGGATGTAGTTCAGTGGGAAGGCTCTGGGTGTAGGGACAGGAGACAAATGGACAGAGTAGAGGCTGTCCCAGCAGTGCCGTCCCCTCCCCATGTAGGACTGACTGCGACCCCTCCATCACCTCCCTGTGCTCCTTTCCTGTCGCCAATGTTTCCCTGGCTAAGAGTGGGCGTGATCGGGTGAGTACTGGGGCTGGACAGAGATTTCATCTATGCCTCCAAGACTGGTGACAGAGGCTGCAGGGTGACATGGAGAGCAGGGCTTGAGGAATGGAGATGGCAAGGAGGGCTGGAGAAAAAGGAATGTGTGGCCCTTTACTCATAGGGTACTTTTTTGGGGGGGTACTGTATTTATTTCCTAAGTTTGGAAATCTTGAAGGCCAAGGCTGTTGTCCTGTGTTTCATTAGCACAAAAAAGCCCTCTGAAAGGCAGGCAGCTGAGAGTGGTGGTGCACTCCTGTAATCCCAGTATTAAGGAGGTTGAGGCAGGAGGATTGTTTTGAGTTCAAGACCAACCTGGGCTACAAAGTGAGCTCTAGCCGGGCGTGGTGGCACACACCTGTAATCCCAGCACTTGGGAGGCTGAGGCAGGAGGATCATTGTGAGTTGGAGACCAGCCTGGGCTACAAAGTGAGCTCAAGGCCAGCCTGAACTGCATAGTGAGACCCTGTCACAAAAAGACGAAAGGAAGGAAGGAAAAAAAGAAAAGCAGGCAAGCTTTTATCAGTGCTGGCTCCTGGATACCACCCTGAAGGGGAAGGGGCAGGATAGAGCTCAGTAGTTCAGCATATGCCGGGTCCTGGGTGTCCTCACCTCTGAGAGAGACCAGTAGACAGAGATGGAGAAGCAGGTGAGAAAGACGGAAGAATGGCCAAGGATACTGGGTTACTGGGGATACTAAGGCTGTCCAGTGAAGAAGCCCTCTGGATTCTACCAGCACAACTGAGCTTGAGTGGAGGTGTGTGCCTCTAGTCTCAACTGCTTGAGAGGCTGAAGCAAGATGATTACATGAGCCATGAAGTTCAAGACTAGCCTGGCACTATACCACACCCCCACCCCCACCCCCCGCCAAGGGGCAGCAGAGACTTGGAGACGGGGCCTAATTCCAGAGGGCTCTGGGGCAGGTGCTGATGTATGGACAGCCGTATCGCATCACCTTGGAGCTCGAGCTGCCTGAGTCTCCTGTAAACCAGGACCTGGGCATGTTCCTGGTCACGGTTTCCTGCTACACCAGAGGTGGCCGAATCATCTCCACCTCCTCCCGCTCCGTGAGTGTTGGTGGACAGGGAGGGGGGTGGGGTGTTGGGTGTGGCACAGAAGGAACCTCTTCTGGGCTCTGGGCCTCATATCAGGAAGGGGAAGAGGAGCGCACTTGCCAAGCCCATCATGTCTGCCAGGTGCCCCAAAATAAAGGCTGGGGTACAGCTCAGTGGGGGAGCTCTGGTTGAGCATGCGCAAGCCCCAAGGCTGAGTCCTATGCTGCTGAAAGGGAAAAAGAGAGGTCAGACGAACCTGGCCCCTGGGAGTGTCCCTGCCATGGGATGGCAGCCCGTGAGTGTCACAGCTGCTTTTGGACACATGAGGGCTGGGAATGTGTTACACAGGAGTGTCCACCCAGGGCCTGCCAGGTTGTCACAGCTATGTGGGGATGTCTACAAGGGAGAACGGCCCCGTTGCCCTGCCACTAGGACCCCGCTCAGGTGACAGCCATGCGAGGACAGGCAGATCACAGGTAGCGTTGTGCTGAACCAGCAAGAGGTCTTAGTGTTGGGCTACCTTGCCCATAAGAATGGACAAGTGAATGTCCCAGCACTCTTGAGAGGCTGAGGCAGGATTGTAAGCTCCAGTCCAGCCCGGGCAACTTAGCCAGAGCTGTCTCAAAATGAAAAATAAAAAAGACTTGGGCTGTAGCTCAATGCAAAGGCCCAGGTTCAGATCCCAGGGCTCCAAAAGTAAGCAGGGGCGAGAAGAATGGAGAGACGGGGCGAAGGTGGGCCAGCACGGGAGGACGCTTGGCCCTTCCCAGCCCTGCACCCTGCTTGCAGGTGATGTTGCACTACCGCTCTGACCTGCTGCAGACGCTGGACACGATCGTCTTCTCCAGCCTCCTGCTCTTCGGCTTTGCAGAACAGAAGCAGCTCCTAGAGGTGGAGCTGTACGCAGACTACAGGGAGAACTCGGTGAGGGCATCCAAGCCCAGGACTCGGGGTGCATCAGACAGGCCAGTGGCCCTGCATGGGCCTGCCGTCCCTCACCCCTCCCTCTCCCCCCAGTACGTACCCACGACTGGCGCCATCATTGAGATTCACAGCCGGCGCATCCAGCTGTACGGGGCCTACCTGCGCATCCATGCCCACTTCACAGGGCTCAGGTAAGGGCCAGCGGGGGCTGCCCACCTGGGGGCCAGCTTTTCAGGGGCCAGAGGATCTCAACCCTGGTCCCAGGGAACTGCTGTTGCTTTTTAGAGACAGAGTATTGCTCTGTGCCCCAGACTGGACTCAAGTTTCTAGGCTCAAGTGACTTGAGTGGTCCTCCTGCTTGAGCCTCCTGAGTAGCTGCGACTACAGTTGGACACCGCCATACCCACCTTAAATTTTTTAAAATGGCCTGTGGAGCAGGGTGTGGTGGTGCATACATCCTTGTAATCTCAGCAATCAAGAGGGTAAAGCAAGGGGATCACCACTAGTTCAAAGCTAGCCTGGTGCTGGGGATATAGCTCAATGGCATAAGTGCCTGCCAGGCAAGCACAAGGTTCTGAGTTCGATTCCTGGTACAAAAGAAAAAGTATGTCAAAGCCAGTGTGGCCTACACAGTGAGTCCAGGGCTGGCCTGAATTACATAGTGAGAACTTGTCTCAAAAAACAAAACAAAAAAATCCTTGTGGCTTGGTATAATGGCACACAGGCACACACCTGTAACGTTGGCAGTCTGAGAGGCTAAGGCAGGAGGATCCCAGCCTCAGCAACTTAGACTTTCAGAGTAAAAGATCTGGGGATGTAGCCCTGAGTTTAATCCTAGCACAAAGTAAAAATTTAAAACCTGGCCATGTGGCTGAGTCAGGTAGCCTGTGCCTATGGTGCTGAGGAGGCCAAAGCGGGAGGTAGATTGGGCCGAGTCAGTGGCCAACCTGAGCAACAATCGAGGCTGTTCGTCAGGACACACTGCTGTCTTGGTCCACTGGCTCAGCCAGCCTCGGGGGGGTGTGAGTGAGACTTGATGAAGTGGTCCCCCAAGGCCCTGCCTGGCTGGGTGTCCCGAACCCGTGGGCTCTTGTTAGAAGCTAGAGCCCCAAGATCTGGCAACTGGGGATGAGGAGCAGCCATACTTGCCTGGGTTGCCTGTCATCACTGGCATTACTTCTGGGCAAAGAGAAGGCCGGTGCTGGTGGGTATGTCAGCCCACGCCTGTCACCCCAGCTCTCTGGGAGGCTAAGGGGAGGAGATCACAGTTCCAGTCCTGCCTGGGCAAATTAGGAATTTGGTGAGACACTGTCTCAAAATAAAAAAGTAAAAACGCCTGGGGATGGAGTTTAGTGAAGGCCCTAGGTTCAGTCCCAGCCCTGGAAAAACAAACACCAAAGGCTGGTGGTGCACTGTGTGCCACCATGCTTCCCGTGGCTACATTGTGACCGCTGCTGCCACCCCAGGTACCTGCTGTACAACTTCCCCATGACCTGCGCCTTCGTGGGTGTCGCCAGCAACTTCACCTTCCTCAGTGTGATCCTGGTCGTCAGCTACATGCAGTGGGCATGGGGCAGCATCTGGCCCTGGCCCCGCCTCTCCGCACAGGTGTGAGCCCATCACCACTGGGAAGGGAGTTGGCCGGCACGGGGCGGACCCCTGGGGGACCCATGGCCGTCCTTGCCCCTGCTGCTCAGCCCCATCCCCACAGGTGAACGCCCGTAAGAGGGACTGTGCCCAGCAGGAGCCTCGAGGGAGCACCCGGCAGCCAGGTGGGGAGCCAGGGGCGCCAGGGGGGTGGGCACTGGGGAGGCTGCGGGACCCTGTCCCCCACTCCACCCGCTTTGGAGATGCAGGGTGCGAGGACCAGGAAGAGGCTGGCCAGCTGTCAGATGCGGCAGAGGGGGCAGAGGATGGCGAAAGCCCAGAGGAGCCCTCAGGGACAGGTAGGGTGGCTGGCGGGCCCAGGGTCCCCTGCTGATCTCCAGTGCTGTCTCACTCTGTGCCCCCTTGACTGCAGAGGCGCAGCTGTCCGAAGAGGAGAAGCCGGACCTGCAGCCGTTAGGCAGGGATGAGGAGCTTGAGCCTGAGGCTAGTGATGGTGAGGGGACCTGGTGGATAGGGTACCTGGTGGGCATGAAGACCCCGTGAACCTGAGGCCTCACTGGGTATCTTCTGTGCTGGCCAGGCTCCGGCTCCTGGGAGGATGCAGCTCTGCTCACTGAGGCCAGTCTGCCTGCCTCTGCCCCCACCGTGGCCCCTGAAACCCTGGGCCGCCCTGAGTCCTCTGGGGGGGCCCTGCGCCAGCGCTCCGCCTGCTCGAGCTCCTGAAGGACCTTGTCCAGTGCGCCAGCCCTTGCCCCTCGTGCTCGCCTGCATTGCCTCAATAAACTGTCTTGTGCCAGCTGCTCCTTTGCAGTGTCCCTGTTCCTGGGAGGAAGGGTAGTGCGACAGGACCTGCTCCTCCTATCCTTGGGGAGACGAGTGTCCCAGTCTGGGAGAGGATCTGGCAGGGCTGAGAGCAGGATGCTTCACTTGGCCCTATACCCTTCTCTCCAGCACTGGAAGGCAGAGGCAGGAAGTGACCTGGGATAGGGTGGCCTCCACCAAAGCAGCGTGCTGTAACCCTGGCTGCCCTGTGCTGTCCACAGCTGTTCCCTCTGGCACTCAGGCAGGTGCCTTCAAACCCCTCTCCCTGTCCCCGCCTGGCTCCGTCCTGGCTCCTCCACACTTGGCCACAGGCCACATCCCAGCCCTGTCTATGGGGAGCAGAGGCTTCCCCGCCCAGCCCTGGCTATGACTCAGGCCTGGACAGCCCTCCTGGCATTCCTGCCTTCACGGGGTGGGGAACAGGAGGGGCCAGGTGATGACATCAGAGTGGGGTACAAAAACTGCAGCAGAACAGAGCTAAGTGGGGAGCCGACCTGACAGCGTGGCTGCCGCAGCTGCTCCACCTGCAACCCACGACTGCCCTCATCAAGGTGCCTGCAGGTGAGGGGCTGCTGCGGGCTGGGTGGGGGACAGGCCTGTCACCCCTGTGGAGGCTCTAAGGCCAGAGTCCGAGCCCCAGCCCCACCAGACTTCAGGGACAGGGAGACACTCTGTCAGCACTGAAAAGGGCTTTGGGGGCTGTGGGATGGCCTGTGGCTGTGAACCAGGTGTCCTCCGGGAAGCTAGGGTCTGTGAGGACCCCGGCTCCTCGCCCCCTTGTGCTACTTCCTGCCATCTCCTGGCTGGGGTAGCTGGCCAACGCTTGTCTTCTGGGGCGGTCAGGGTCAGTCCCCAGTTCTTCCTGGACTGCAGAAAGCCTTCCCTTCCCCCGCCCATCCCAGGGCGGCTGCGCAGCGGCCACACATCTGCCTCACACATGTGGGAGCATTTTCACGCCTTCGGTACAAATCCAAGTGCCTCACTCAGATTCAGGGGCTGATTGACCCACAGCCATGTCTGTCCCCACCTGCCCTTCTTGCCCTCATCTGCTGCCTGTGTCCCTGTCCCCGAGTCCCATCCAGGCGGATGGGAAGCAGAGCTGACTGCCTCCTGCTCACCCTGCAGGCTCCATGCTGGGCTCTCCTTGGCTCCTGTGGCTCCTGGCCTGGACCCTCTCCTTGGTTCCTGGGGCACAGCTGCTTGCCCCCCAGGACCCTGAAGAGGACACCGAGGCTACACCTCTGCTGCCTGTGCCCTGTGACTACGACCGTTGCCGCCACCTGCAAGTGCCGTGTGAGGAACTGCAGCGGGCCGGGCCGATGGCCTGCCTGTGTCCTGGATTGTCTAGCCCATCCCAGCCACCTGCCACACCGCGCCTGGGTGAGGTGCACGTGGTGGCAGTGGAAGGCTGTGCTGAGGTGCACTGGTGTGCGCCAGCCTCGCCTGTGCTCCACTACCAGCTCCTGCTCTGGGAGGCTGCCGGGGCACCACGCAGGGGGCCCCCCCTCAATGCCACTGTCCGCAGAGCCGAGTTGCGGGGGCTGCGGCCTGGGGGCACCTATGTGCTCTGTGTGGTGGCTACCAATGAGGCTGGGGAGAGCCCAGCTCCTGGGCTGGGGGGTGAGGACCCTGACACAGCACCTTTGCCCAACTTCGGGCCCTGTGGCCGGTTCTCGGTGCCCCCCAAGCCTGGCACCTTGGTACATGTAGCCATTGGAGTGGGTACCACCCTGGCCCTGTTGAGCTGTGCCACCTTGGTCTGGCATTTCCACCTGCGCCAGCGCTGGGGCTGCCCAAGACATCACCAAGCCACTGCCTGATCTCTTTGGGGCAGGCAGGAGCTGGGCTCTACAAGGAGGGCCGGGGTTCCTAGAGGCAGCTGGGCCACAGAGGCAGGGGACTTCCAGTGGTTACTGAGGCTCTGCATGTGTGAGGAGAGAATCCTGACCCCTGGAAACTGCAGCCCCACCACAGTTCTTCAGCTGCGGCCACCCAAACTGTCACACCCAGCTCCAGGAGGACTTAGAGAGGCTTGGAGGGTGCTGGGACTCCTACTTCTGTAGTTACCAGAGCTGAAAAGACCTGAATCAGAATCCACCTTGGCCCTAGGGAGGGGGGAGAAGGGGGAGGCCAGGTGCTATCTGGGGCGAGTTTGTTTCCTTGCTGTTTAAAATGAAGGAAAACTAATCTAGTGGGGTGGGGGGTGTGAAAAGAATGAAGCTGGTGATGCACAGGGACCAACTCCCCAAGGTGAGTGCAGTCCTTGCTGCAAATGTGGACTACAAGGAATAAAAATTAGTAACAGTTATACAAAGCATCACCCTCCTTTGTGTTCGTTTGTTCTTGAGATGGTCTCACTTTGTAATTCAGGCTGGCCTTGAACTCACTTTGTAGATGAATCGATCTTCCTGCCTCAGCCTCCCAGAGTTCTGGGGTTACAGGCATGCTCCTCTGCTCCTGGCTTTGTTTTAAATGATTCTTTGAGACATGCTCTGGATTCTAGGCTGGCCCACGACGCACCATGTAGCTCCTGGTCCTCCTGCTTCAGTGTCCTGAGTACAGATGAACCTTAGTGGTAGAGTGCTTGGCCCTAGATTGATGCCCAACAAAATGAGGTAATTGTTCTTAGCAGAGTTATTTTGTTTTTTGGGATGGGGGAGGGTCTTGCTACATAGTTCAAGCTGGCCTATGTCTCTTTTTTTTTTTGGTATGGGGAATTGAACTCAGGACCTTGCACTTGCCAGGCAGGTGCTGAGCTATATCCCTGGTCAAGCTGGCTTATGTCATCTGGCCTAGTCTCAAACTCTTAGAGATCCTCCTGCCTCAGCCTCCCCAATGCTGGGATGACAGACAGGTGTGTGGCACCACACCTGGTTTTTGTTTTTGAGACAGTCTCATTATGTAGCCCAGGCTAACAGCACACTGGTAATCCTCCTCCTCAACCTCCCGAGTGCTGAGGTTCCAGGCACAATTACTGCACCCAGGTCTAGGGCAGATTCCAGAAATGTAAACATTTTCTCTTTTTGCACTCACCATGCTACATGGGCCCTGTTCCACAGCCCCCTCACTCATCTGGCAGCTGCAAAGCTGCAGAGCCAGCCCGGATCGCAGGGAGCTCCTCAAGCCATGTCTACAAGTTGTTCCAGCTTCAAAACTGGTTGCTGGGCAGAGAGGTTGAAACTGACATCAATCCTGAGTATATAGATGAAGGCTCTGCAGTTGGGGGGCGCGGGTTCCTTTCCTCCCACCTCCAGAGAGAGCTTCACCTGACCTCAATTTCCCTCTCCTCTTTACTTCTGAATCCTCTCCTGTTTTTGCCCGGGGAACCTCGAGACCTACTGAGGATGCACCACTGAGGATTGAACCCAGGCCTTCCACAGCTCTTTTTTTTTGTTTTTTTATTTAGAGATTGGGTCTTACTATGTGGGAGTCAGTGGTCTCTCCGTGGTCTCCAGGAGAAAACAGCAAGAGGATTTAGAAAATAAAGACAAGGGACAACAGCCGGTGTCAGGTAGAGTCATCTCTTGCCTGATGAGCAGGAGGGGTGACTCCCAACAGTCGGGGCCTTTATTTCATACACTTGCAAAGTAGTATCATGAGAGATGTTGCCTAGCAACTAAGACTAAGTAAGACTAAGACTGTAATTGTCCAAGCAGGATGCCTTTTTCAATACTGAGGTAGCTTGACTGCCTGAGGCACTCTGGATCTGTCCCACCCTCAGACACATGACCAATAACCAGCTCCAGGGGCTCCCAACATTGCTAGGTCCCTAAATTGCCCAGAGTGGGCTCAAACTTTCAATTCTGCCTCAGCCTCCCAGCATGCTGGTGTCACTTTTACCTACTGAGAAGTGTGAGGCTCTCAGTGGTTTAAAACAACAACTACCAGCCAGGCATGGTGGTGCACTCCTGTAATCCCAGCACTCAGGAGGCCAAAACAGGATTGCCCTGAGTTCCAGGCCAGTATGGAGGACAGAGGGAGACCTTGACTCAAACAACAACAAAAATGTCAGCTCCCTCTTAGCTGCCCCACTCTAGAATGTGTTCACCCCACATGGACAGGCAACCTAACACTGAAGTTGAATCCTAACTGCTACCTCCTACATTGTGGCCTTGCAAAAGTGGTCTTTCTTTGTCCATTCCCTGTAACTAATAATACTACCTACATGACAGGCACCGTTGTAAGCATTAAATCTGAATCAGCTGGGTGTGGTGGCACACACTTGTAATCCCACCACATGGGAGGCTGAAGCAGAAGGGTCATTATGAGTTTGAGGCCAGCCTGAACTACAAAGCAATACCCTGTCTCAAATGATCAAAAAAAAACAAACAAAAAACTCCACCCAAAATTATAAAAAATCTCCATTGCTTACATTATTACCAATTTTTTCCCCCGACATTGGGGGTGGAACCCAAGGCCTTCCATATGTTAAACCAGAGCTCTATCACTGAGTGACACCCACGCTCCCACCCCTAACCCCAGCCCAGCCCAGCCCATCCCCACCCCCATACCCGCTGTTTTGGTGTTTTGTTCTTGAGATAAGATCTCACTAAGTCGTTCAGGCTGGCCTGAAATTTATGGCCATCCTCCTGCCTCAGCCTCCAGAGTGCTGGGATTACAGGACTGCACTACCATGCCCACCCAAAACCCTTTTTATTTTGAGATGGGGTCTTGCTACATTGCCCAGATTGGCCTCTAACTTTCCATTCTCTTTCCTCTGGCTTCCCTATCTGTGAGGATTACAGGCCTATGGCTGTAATCCTCCAGCTCTATTTCCTAATAAACATTTAAAATTGGTGACCATTAGCTGGGTGTGGTGGCACAGTCATGTAATCCCAGCATGCCCCAGCCCAGACAGTTCTCAAAGTTCCCTAGGGGGGTAAGGATGAAGACAGAGAAATGAGAGACAGCTGAGGTCAAGTGGAGCCCTCCCTCCTGATGGGAGGAGAGGAACTGCTCAGCCTCCATGGCATGTTCACTTGTACATTCTGCAGGTGGGTGTCACACAACACCCTTTTGGCCTAGGAATCCATTGCTTGTATTGTTTCTGAGCTTGGTGTTCTCTGGACTGAAGCAGTTTGTTCCTCTTGCTTGAATCAGGTGCCCTTTGTTCTCAGACCAGCTTTGCCTCAGTTCCATACATGTGATCAATTTCCAGCTTCAGCCGCTTCCTACATCTCCCCTTTTTCTGTTTTGTAGTGACAGGCGGTCAGTTGAAGTTGGAGGAGCTGTGTTTGGAGGACTTCTGCAGACAATGTACTTCTTTGTGGTTATACTTTTCTGCTGGATGTTCAAGACCAATTTAAGGCAAGACCTATATTAATTCTATCAAGGTCAGTTAAGTCTCCTCAGGATTTACCTTGGAACCCAGTACATCTCTTAGTTCTTCTGTCAGTGTCAGCCGTCTGGATGAGTCACAGTCACTGCTTGACGAAGTTGCTTCCTGTGAAAGCTTGGGAGACTGCTCTCTCCTGGTGACTCTCCTTAGGCACAGTACACATCATAGAATCACTTTCTTCTGTGGTCTCAAAATCTCCTTGGTCAGAAGACAAGGCACTCACCAAGTTATAGGATGTTGCAGCAAAGGTTCTCCTAAGTCCTGGGTGCTTATTGACCTCAGAGGAGTAGAGCCAAAATACTGGCTGTACTCCTAGCCTATTTTTCTATTTTTTGGTCTCCAAACCAGAGTTGTTAGCTGGACATGGTGGTGCACGCCTGTAATCCCAGCACTCGGGAGTCTGAGGTAGGATGATCGTTGCAAGTTCAAGACCAGCCTGGGCTACAAAGTGAGCTCAAGGCCAGCCTGAACTGCAAAATGAGACCCTGTCTCAAAAAGACAAAAAAACAAAACAAAAAAAAAGGAACCCCCCCAAAACAAGCCAGAGTTGTTGCACATCCAGAAGAGATTAATGATATTACATATTACTATGTTATCTAAATAGCAAGTACCTTAGAACTTAAAATAGAACTGCTTTTTTTTTTGAGACAGGGTTTTGCTATGCAGTTCAGACTGGACTTGAGCTCACTTTGTAGCTGAGGGTGACCTTGAACTCCCCAGGATTCTTCTACCTCAGCCTCCCAAGTGCTGGGATTACAGGCGTGTGCCACCATGCCTGGCTATAAAACTGTTATTTTCTAACAAACATAGATATTCTAATATTGCAATCCCTATAAAATGTTAGCAATTACATATGTGACACAGAAAATTAGAAACCAAAGCCATACATAATATTGCAGCATAACAGTCATGATGACATTTTGTAACACACTTATGTTTTCATTTTGACATAGTATAATCTCTTTAATCAATTATCTCTATCTAACTCATAAGAAGTTTTTACCTAGTTTGCTATCTTTTAATTGGTGTATGTCACACAAGTTTTGCTAAAGGCAGATGTCTAAATCCAAAAGAAAAGTCTTTTTTTTTTTTTTTTTTTGAGACAGGATCTTGCTATGTATGCAGTTCAGGCTGCCCTTGAGCTCACTTTGTAGCCCATGCTGGCCTCAAACTCACAATGATCCTCCTGCCTCAGCCTCCCGAGTACTAAGATTATAGACATGTGCCACAATGCCTGGCTAAAAAAGTCTTATCACTGTAAAAAATCCTTGTCCCACACTTCAGAAGACCTGCGCATCTACAGGTATAAATACATTCAACACACTGTAAAAACAGTAACAACCAACGGTCAAAGCCATATGAAAGCCTTTGTACCAGAGCATCTTTAAATTAAAAACCTTATTTTCTGAAAGGCTGCTGTATGCTGGAAAACTTTGACAAGTGAGCAATGTCAACATATCACAATAATATATTTAGTAATATTTATTGGGGTGTCTCCCATAAGGCTATGGAGATCAATGGGGCTTCCTATTAATGGACAAAGACTGGGATCTTTTCCAAGCAGTTGCTCCTTTATTCACCAAATGGAGCTTTAACCAATAATTCTTCAAGCTCGAAAGGTCCCCCTAGTTAACTTAATTTCTTTTTTTTTTTTTTTTTCGATACTGGGGATCGAACTCAGGACCCTGCGCTTGCTAGGCAAGCGCTTATTCCACTGAGCTATATCCCCAGCCCTTTAACTTAAATTTCTAACTGGGCATGGTGGTGCACACATGTAATCCCCGCACTCAGGAGGCTGAGGCAGGAGGATCGCAGTGAATTCGAAACCAGCCTGGGCTATAAAGTGTGCTCAAGGCCCACTGAACTGCATAGCGAGACCATCTCAAAAAGAAAAAAAAAGAAAGATTGGATAAACAAACGCCTTACAAAATCAGAGTGTATTCAACATATATATATGTATATATATGTGTATATATATATTTTTTTGAAACACAAAAGAATGGAGACATATAAACCAGAATAACACAAAAACAATACAGGAAATACAAAGTTATAGAGAAGATAGTAGGGAATTAACACTGGATGCTGTATTACATAATGTTATCTTCCCATTTGTTACTCAGTTATACAGATGATGACTCATTTGATTAATCAGTTTTCTCCACCCTCATCTCTGTTGTTCTCCCACCCAATCAATTGTCTTCCCTCTGACAATAACTGTACTTTTTGGTTTATTTACTCCCTTGGGCTCTCAAACTGGGAAGACACATGGCTGCTTCAAATTATGCTATAACAAACATGGGTGTATGTATATATATATATTTTTTTTCATAGGTGTATATAAATTGCTATGGCAGGAGATGGAAAAGCACCCATCCTCAAAGATGGTAGATAGGCAGGGAACCAGGTTCACTATGGTCAAGCCCCCACTGACAAGCCCTCAAGGCCATCGGGGGTCTGGTTGAGTAGGTGGGGTCACCCAGAAAACCGCCAGGCTCCGCCTCAATACAGCATGTCCAGAGGCTCAGTAAGTCCTCAGAGTTGCCCCCGTCGGACTGCTGTGCTCTGCCCTGTTGCTGCACTGCTGGAGGCCCGGTCCAGCTCTTCAGGGTTCTCATGTAGCCCAAAGGGAGTGCCCCTCCCCACTCAGGCTGCTGAGCTCCCCCTCAAGGCCCCCAGGGTTCACTCATAGGCCATTAGTGTCTCCCTGCAGGCTGCCTATGACTCTTTGGAGGCTACCCCCACCTAGCTAGAGAACCGGGTCTGACCCCTAGTTCCCGGTCTTTGCCTCCTCCCACCTCTCGATCTCTAGTATTGCTGCTCCCCGCCCCTTTCATCTGGGCATTGGGTGCACTTATGATGCTGGGCACAAATGGCGTGAGGTCTCCCCCACCTGTGCTCACTGTGGTAGTCCAGGGTGTACACTATGTTTAGTTATTAGTTGTAGGAGAGAACTGGAGGATTTTCTTGGGTCTGCTGTATAGAGTATGTTGTTGTCTCTCGAACTACAGGACTGCTGCTTTTAGTGCAATCTGTTGCTATGGGTTCATACAAGGTTCATACATGCAAGCAGCATGAAGTCCCTTTGGGTGCCCACATCAGTAGTTCAGGGTGAGTCCTGAAGCCTATGGACTCAGCCCGTTGCTGTCAGGAACACGTGTTGAGCACTCAGGCCGCCAAGACTCATCAAGGTGCTCAGAGAGGGAGTTCAGGGTGGGAGCTGAAGCTCAGTAACTCAGCTTGTGCTTCCTGCTTGGTGTTGGAGTGAGAAGGGTGTGGGGCCATGTGATCCACCTCCATCTGCAGCTCTCTGTTACTGTTGTGCTCCAGTTCCTGTTTGTTCTTTGGCTGGATCCCTGGGAATTGCTGTGACCCTGGGGTCGCTGCCGCTGCTCTCTGCTGGTAGTTGCTCACACAGTGGAGAGGTATGGGGCCACAGCCTTGGGGCAGGTGTAGAGCTGGTTGTGGTGGGCTGTATACTGGTTGCTTTGACTCCATCTTGCTTCCGGGCGCTGATTAGAAAAGTTGCTGCAGAGTGGGGATTCTGTTTTAGTGGCTATTGTAACTTCTCATCCTCACACTGGGTTCGACAACACCTCCCGACCACCACTGCCTCTTTTCTGGGCTGTGCTTTCTCCTCTCTGGTCCTGGACCAGCTCTCAGAACTCCGCTCTCCTCTGGCTGAGTCAGGAGGCTCCCGAGAGCATGGGCCTCCAAAGCTGAAGCTGCAAGTGCCAGAATGAGGGAGTGGGCCGAGGGTGTGTTTGGAGTGGTGGACTCCCTCCTTCTCTGCCTCCTCTTCCTCCCACTGCGCCATGACAGCCTTCTAAGCCTTTCCTCCAGGAGAGGTCTTATTTGTTCTTTCTGAGGGCTTCAATTCTCATTTCAGATCCTTCCTGGGTCCAGGGGACCCATTTCTCTCCTTCCTGTCTTCCTCATGTTGCTATATTCCTGTGTCTGTGTGGCGATCCTCCGGGAGGATCTTTCTCTGCTGCTTACTTGGTTGGCATCTTCCCAGAAGTCCTATAATTATAGAAATTAACAAGGGAGGAGAGAAGGGAAGGGACGAGGACGTAAAAAGAATTGAGATGGGGCTGGGGATATAGCTCAGTGGAATAAGCGCTTGCCTAGCAAGCGCAGGGTCCTGAGTCTGATCCCCAGTACCGCAAAAAAAAAAAAAAAAAAAAAAAATTGAGATGTATTTTTTTCATGAACTCCTCACGATGCACATGATCATTATGTACTGCAGGCGTGGACTCCTTATTCAAACAATTCTGCAGAGAAGGCATCTCAATGCTTAGTAATTTACTTAAGCCTCTGGTGTCGCTGACCTCCTTATATGGAGCTAGCATTTTTCACTGGAGGCTAAAAAATTAGCCTGAAATTTGCCTCTCCGACTGATAGCCTCTCAGATAATAATTCCCAGATAGATATGTACTGCAATAATTTTGTGCCTGAGACTAACTGGTAGAAAATGAAATGAAACATGGACAATGGGAGATAGGCCCCCGGCCTAACAGAGCCACTGCAAGCCGCAGCTCCTGCTTCCAGTTCCCTAGGAGTAGTACCAAGGTTCCCTACTCTGAGCCCCCGAGGGCGGTGAAGTCAGCAGAGCCTCTGGCTAAGAGACTCAAGCAGATGCAGCGGTAGATTCCTGGAGCAGGGCGGAGAGGCTGGTCAACTGTATTTTTGATCAAATTGAATTATAGTAATCTTTTATAATTTTAGAAATTTATAATTATAAATTGACTAGTCAAAGTTTTTGTAGATTAATTAGCAGAGATCTCTTACAAGAAAATTTGGAAGGAACAATTTTTTATCTATAAGTAACACTTTTGTTTTACTTTTTATGTTATCTTAAGAATATTGGAAATTAAAAAAGAATATTGGTAACTTTCAGCTACTTATCTCTGGACACTCTGTTACCTACTCAGAACTTTGACTCCCATTTTTGGTTACTATCTCCTGGGCATGCTGGGTCAATTCCTTCAATTGGCCCCAAGTTGGATCTGGCCTCATCCTTGTCCATCAGCTGTAGAGGGGTCGCTGAGACATCACTGTTGTAGGATTGAGCATCAGGTTCTTTTTTCTTTTTTGGTACCAGGGATGGAACTCAGGGCCTTGCACTTACCATGCTGGTGCTTGTGCTGCTGAGCTGTACACCTAGCCCAGCATCAGGGTCATTAGGTGCAATCAGCTGTCTCCAGATCTGGGCCTTGATGCAACCGCACAGCGCACTCTGGCACCCAGACAGGCCACTCAGCCCCTCAACCCCAAATCAGCGCTGGGCTGGGTCCCTTCCAGTATGAAGATCTATCTAGAGGACCCTTTTGAACTTTTTTTCCTTTGCCTGGTTGAACTGTCTTTGTGCTGCTATAGTTCCATCTTTAGTAAGATTTTACAAGTTAATAGTATATACTGACTTCCGGGAAGATGGCGACCGGGTAGGCAGCAGAGAGAGAACCTCCCAGAGGATTACCACCCAAACAATGAAATATAGCAATATGAAGACAGAAATGAGGACTTCCGGGAAGAAGACGACCAGCCGAGAGAGCGAGTGCGGAAGGAAGAACGGCTTCAGCTCCTGAACCCGACAGAGAACGCGCTACTGGGACAAAC
>PVLD010009320.1:0-26516 GCA_004027595.1 Dinomys branickii
TCTGTAACCGCGCTTGCAAAGACCCCTCCTCCCTTTGTTCTAAAACATATAAGCCCTACTCGGGCCCAACTCGGGGCTCTCTGTTCCTGTGTGTTCAGTGAGCCCCACGCATGCCTGGATAATAAAGACCCCTTGCGAATTGCATGAGTGAGTGTCTGTTGGTGTCTTCCTACACGCGGCGGGCATCTGCACCCCCACAGCATAATGAGACCCTGTCTCAAAAAAACAAAAACATAAAACCAAGATAAATAATTTCTGAAATTACAAGTACAAAGTAAAATATTACAAATGCCTTGAGCCTGACCTTTATGTGCTAAGATTCAATGGTCTTTATACGCATTCCTTCTTCCCTTCTTTTGTTTTTCAAAAATTTATCAACTTCTACTTTGTGTGAGTCATTGCTTTTTAGAGCTAAACTTCAGGAAGCTGTGGGTGAGATTGTTAAAACTCAGTTTATTTTTTTATCTGTCAGTCTTGGCCTGAAGATCATTGCATCCAACTTCAAAACAATCTTAACTTGTACTTCATTTAGTTAATCAACTTCACAGTTCAACAAACATAGGAGTAAAACAGAATTCCCATGTTTTTGCCAAGCAAGATCTTGAACTTACGTGCAAAGTTCTTCTGATATTCAACTGTATCCAGGTACCGAGGACAGTCTCGTTCCATTCAAACAAGAAGCTAATATCACTCGTAACTACGTTTATTACAACTATTTAGGAAAGCAGAAACAATACATGAGGTAAAGGAACTAGGAACAAAGTGGGTTAGTTCATTTGCAAGTACTATTAAACTGCTAACTTTATGTGTTTCGTAAAATGACTCATGTATTTTCACTACAACAAGAAAACTAATAAGAGTTTGTTATGTATGCTGCTTATATAACTTGTTATTTTCAAGAAGAGGGAGTTTAGCAGCTAAGAAATGGTTTGTGCTAAAATGAATTTTTAATAGTGGAGAGTCATGGAACTAGCCACAAAAGTGCTACATATCAAAGATACTCAGTAAAAAATAAGCAAAGAGTCGTAACGTCAAAGGGTGAACTGCTCCTCAGGGTCTGTTAGAATAGTCACCAAAATCCTCCACGACAGCAAATCAACAAAGAACGGGCCAATAGGTGGTGCCATTGCTGTGTGTAAGGCTCTGAGAAAGACAGGAGGGAGACACTATGGGAGAAAACGTTTGTCAGAAAGAATGCAAGAGCAAAACATGTCCCTAACTGCTGCTGTGTCATTTCTTGGTCTCCCTCATCTGACCTCAGTCACTCATCATTGTCTCCCTGAACTGAGTCGAAGACCTCTATTTTTGTGTTCATGGCCAGAGCTATGACAAACGGATCATCTTCACATGAGGTTATAAGGATTCAATAGATCTCAGATATTTCTCCTTTGATTTGAAAAGACATTTTACCTTCTTGCAATACAGGTAAATTCCTTCAGGGACAGAATTCTATCTTTAAAAAGTGAGGATAGTGGAAAGTTTCTGTGATTTTTTTACAACTTTTGGTAAAAAATATTCTGTAGTTGTCTGGAAAAAGAATTGAAATAATTCTTTAACATCCTCAAGTAAAAAGACAGTTTTCAATAAAGCTTTCAAAAGTTGTTTTACTAGGACATGTTTGCAGCACATAATGATTACAATTATTGTGGGGAACTGGTACATATGCATAACACATCTTAATTCTTTTTTCTCTTTTTCATCCCTTACCCTTTCCTTCCCTCCCTGCTGCCTCCATGTGGTGGTCTGCTTTGCATTTGTGAAAAGTCCGTTTTCATCATTTCTTTTCTTTTAACTCAAGTAGATAAGGCAGACACAAGCTTAAATAGTGCATGGTTTCTCTTACATGAGAAATTTATATGTGAAGCTAGATTACAGGCAAGCAAGGAGACTTTCAAATGAATGGGGGAGCAAGAGTTGGAGGGAGGGGAAGAAAGAGGAGGGAAAGTAAATAGAAAAAATATTCAATGAAGTTTTGAACAATTCAATCTAGTTCTCAAAAGGAACATTAGAGTATAAAAGGAAAGGAGCAATATGGGTAGTACACAAATAGCAAAGTCTGTTAAAAACATTATGTATGGAGAATGGATTTTTTTTCTTGTGTAATGGGATTTATTATCCTAGTGTTAGTTTGGAAAATCAGTCTTCAGAGCTCAAAAAGACGTCCAGATGTAGAAAGGAAGTCACTTTGGAATTAAAAACTCGTCACAAATAACACTGTAAAGAGTTTATAATATAATGACAATGGACATGAGTCTTAAGACTGATTTGTGGAGACATTTAGTTTGGGATTCTAATGGTCTCACAAGAAGATGCTGGTATAACCAAAGTAATTGTCTTGGTTACTTTTCTCTTATTGCTGAGACAAAATACCCAACGCCCAAAATGAAGGAAGGAAAGATTTATTTGCTTACAGTTTGTGGAGGTTTCAGTTCATACTTGGCTAGTTCTGAGGCACAGTGGCACATGGCAGAGGGCAAACGTTCATGGCAGTAGAGCACAGCAAAAAACAACCAGCAAAAAGGGAGGAATGGCTGCAAGCAGCCTCTTTTTCTCCCTTGTAAACAGCCTACCCCTACCCAGGGGGTGTGTAGCTCTCACACAGTCTCCATACCCTCCTCTTCCGCAGACTCAGGATGTATACAAAGTAAGCACCCTGGCTTCCTGTTGAGTCACTCAGCCAAACCTCTAGACTCCCCAAGTTGACACAATGTATCAACCATAACAGTAATCCATTGCATATCTTCAATTACTGCTATCCTTCATAAAATCACAAAAAAAGAAAAATAAATTATTATATCAAACAATAAAGTGAGACATAAAGAACAACAAAAATTATACATTCTAAAGTGTATAAAGTTCTTTCTCCATACCTGCCAATTTTGAATAGGCAGGATCATTTACATTACTTAATTACCTTAGGCACATTTTTAGAATTTACCTCAATTAATTTATTTAATCTTTGCAATGAGCATATGAAGTAGGTACTATGACTATCTTTCCTTGTGAACAGAAGACATTGAAAATAAAGAAAGGTTAAGTATCTTCTCAAGGGCATGCAACTTGTAAGCCATCTGGAAAATAAATGTTGGCAGTCTAAAAATTTTATGCAGTCACTGTACCCTCATTTTTAGAGATGAAAACCAATGTTAAAGAGTAGGTAATATGCTATAAAAAGTGGAGCTATATTTTGACCCAGGATCTTAATGATTTGTGGTCTTATGGGTTTCCTTGCATTACATTCCATTTTTATTTGAGTAATTCCCAACTCACCAAAAATGATATAAGTACTAACTGGAAGTACCAGTCTAACTGCCATCACAGAGTGTTCTATGCACTTGACTAGTGTGCTGTTTGGAATTTCTTGTCCGCTCATCACTGTAGGCTCTGTTACAGATGGAGACAGCCTGCTTTTCCAAAACTCTTCTGAGATATAACTTTTCATCTGAGAAACTTATAGTGGTTGATTTAATGCTGGCATTATGGGAAAATAGGGAAAAGATAGGATTCCAGATTTTAAAATACCAAACTCACTCCAAATCTGGCAAGAAAAAAGAGACTATGATATGCTTTCAAGCATAAGCATTCAGAATTCCTGAATGCAAACTGCCCAGTCTCAAGTATTTCTCAAGGGCAGTAAAGACGATAGGTCATGAGTGCAGAAGTTTGTGTTATGGCTTATATCTTGATGGTCCCATGATGAAGTCCTCATGTGCTCATGAATGGGTCCGTGAGGAGAAGATTGGATCATGGGAGCCCAGTGTTCACCATTAGTCCACTGATGAATTTATAGTTAAATGTGCGGTTGGAAGGTAAAGCCTGGTCATATTGTCAAATAGTTCCTTTAAAATTTGATCACCAACTAAAAGTATTCTAGGTCTTCCTTGCCTTAAACAAAGAATTTGACAAGCCAAAAACAGTGCCCAAAATTTATTTCAAAGGACAGAGTTAAAGGGTAAGGGGAAAACTGGCTTAGCAGGATGAACTTGGGCTGAATAAAAGAAGAAAAGATAAAACAAGAACAAAAATAGATGTATACCCTGGGTTTGGGAGACCCAGGATGGGCTACCATGAAGAGTGATGATATCAGGCTGCTGGTACTGTCTGGTCTCCTTTATGTCTTCTACATCTGTGAGCCCACAAGAAGGTCTACACACTGAATCCTGAGAATCAGCTGGCTCTGGCCTGGGATTTTAAAGTTGACAGGTCCTGCATATTCTCCAGCCAGCTTTGTCATGCCTTATCTCCTGTGTCAGTCAGAGGAGGAGGGTCACAGTGGTGTGGTCTGGAAGGGTTTATCTTCCTCCTTTTTCTATTGGTCACTCTCCTTCCTGTCAGCCATGTCATGAGCTGTTTTTTCTCTGCCATTTTGCCATGCCTTGGAGCCAGCACACTATGAACTGAAACCTCTACACACTGTGACCCAAAATAAACCTTTCCCCCTTAGAATTGTGTCAGGGTTTGTATCACAATGATTAGAGAACTAAGATATCTTGAGCACTAAAAAGGAAAATACTCTTATTGCCCAAAGATCTTCTGACCTTTCTTAGATTATTCTTGCAAGCAGTCTCTAAGAAGGACACTGATTGCATCAGTCAGCTTAGGCCAGGTTTGCTACCATAGCAAAAACACCCCATCCTCAAATCTTTTTTTTTGGGGGGCGGGTACCAGGAATCAAACCATCCTCAAATCTTAATAGCTTATAGCAACAGTTTTCTTTCTTGCTGATTTACAGGTCAATCATGGACTGGCTTTGACTCTTCCATCTGGAGCCAAGGTTGAATGATCACCTCCATCTGGGATCTGCCAGCGATGATGGCAAAAGACTCCTGGTGATATCACACAATAATTCTTATAGCTTTAGTTTAGAACTAGCAGCTGATGTTTCTGACTGCATTTCATTGGCCATAACAAATTATGTGACCAATAAAAATGTCCATGGTACAGGGAGGTTTAAGCATTTTACAAGGATAGAGGGTCACTTTATGTTGGCAACAAAAAATACAGTGCAGACTCTATTACATTAGACTAAGGAGGCCTTTACCTGACTAACTTGATGGAGTAGAAATGCAAACAAGCTCCAGAAGCCTCACCCAAACCTACTACAGAATATTAACATTATCTAAGCATTGAAACCCTTCTTGACCCTTCTCAGCTATGATATATTGGAAAAAGTCATTTTAGGTGATGGTAGCTGATTGAGAGGTCAGGATGCAGAGCTCTGGGGGCTGCTGAGTCCAGAGTGTAGTCACTGTTCTGTCACTACCTACACAGCATTGCCCAAATCACGTAAAGGTTCTTATTTTGCAACCCTGGCAGAAATCCAGGTTTTCTTTACAACTATCTGCACTGCAGTTCTTTTCAAGCACATTACCTGGAATCTTAAAGATTGGTGGAGGCTAGTGGCACATGCCTATAATCATAGCACTACAGAAGACTGAGCCTGGAGGATCACAAATTGGAGCCCAGGCAGGACAACTTGGTGAGGTGGTGACACTCTGTCTCAAAATATAAAATAAGAAGGAGAGACTGGGGAGGTAGTTCAGTGTGAAGGTCCTAGGTTCAATATTCAGTGCTGGGAAAGAAAAAGATACATGGAGTGTTAGGAAGCAATGGGATAGGAAGTCCAGATATATATATAAATCAAAGTACAGCACTGCATCACCCAAAATGTTTCTGTCCAACTCATTTTGGGGTAAAAGTGAGGAGATTTATAGTCTTGTAAGTTTTGATGATCTCAAAAGTAAGAGATATTAAGTGAGGGTTTTAATATCTGCCATAGTCAACTACAGCCATTTCAAATTGGCTGAAGGTTTGATTAATACTGGTTTAAAATGCATTTGAAATAATTGGAAATATATTTTCAGATTGCACAGAATAAATAGTTGAATGTGTATTATGTTAATAGCATCCCTTAGTTATTGTGGACTGATGAGGCCCACAGTCTACCAAATGAGTAGATGGGGAAGGCTTAAGTAAATGAGACCCATGAAATGATATCAGTGCTCCAGGAGGGTTCAGCCCTATTACAGATTTCAAGTTTCTGTGGGTTGACACCAAGACTTCCCAGAGCGGCCCATATTTATTAGGTTTTCAAATAAAGGAGGGAAATACTGAAGAAAATGCAGAAATCTTGGCAGGACTTGGGAAACCCATTACAGAATTCTCCAAGTAATATGTTAATTTAAGTTAACTATGTTATCTCCAGGAAGGCCTGGACTGCAGGAGTGAGATGCCTGCAGCTACATCTCCTCTTAAATATTGTGGGTTGGAGCCAAAGGTCCTCAGCTGTGACCTTATCTTGTCCTTTGAGGCCTCATGGCTTCACCCCCCATTTCAGTCCTCAGTAGGGATGAATGACTCACAAGTAAACATGGAAAGCCAATTGGTAAATATAAGTCCTGCTCAGAGCTGCTTCCTAGAGGCCCCATCAAATGTGTTTTTTGGTAGTCAAAAATAAGATCTAAGTTGCTTACAGAAACAAAATCTTATCATCAGTGAAAATATAAGGCAGCACACCTCTTTATATATCAAAGCACTGTTCTCTGCGACATGTAGTTGTAGATTAACAATTTTTATATAAATCTATTCTAGGATAAGAACCTGACATCCTTGTAGTAGATAAAATAATTTCCTTGATCCTTTGACTTCTGAATCACAAGTCAATCTACATTTGCAATCATCTTAGATTCCCACAAGTGGGACATGAAAAGCCAAGACCACAAGCTAACTGAGATGCTGAGTTCTAAGTCTGCAGAGTAGGTGTGGTTTTCCATAACCCTCCCTGTACCCTATCCTTCCTAATTTCATGTTCTTCATCATCCCTAATGCTGCAGGTTCCTTTAACCCCGTTTTTCATCAAAATCTATTCTTCAAAATTAAAAAAGTTATTAAAATATACCAATAATTCCAACAACTACCTCAATTACTAGGGAATACGACATTGGATGCAAGTATCAGTAGAAAATGAAGTTTTAGCCAAAGCAATGATAAGTTATGAGAAATTAAGGAAATCTAAAAGTGAAAGTGAAGAATTCTTTTTGGTAAAATCACAGTAGAGCAAATTGGAATACAATAATACCAAAGGACAACTGGTTCACATTGATGCTGCCCAGCTTCTGAAAATTTCACACATATTTTTTATGGAGCAAGTTATTATGGGGATAGAGACATTTTCTCCAATATGGCCTTTAAAAAATTCTTTCCATTATGAAAGACTGGCATCAATATTTTTCCAATTAATATAATATTAACTTTATTTTATCTAAATAATGTCTGAAAAATGCTGAACAGACATTTGATTTTATTAAATTCCCTATGTGGATTTGGTTTTATTACATGTTATTTAATTGCAATTAGGCAATATGAATTCTGTCCCTGCCTCTACTAAGTCTTTAGCAGCTTTGTAAAATGTGGGAGCTGAACTGATGAGAGAATACTTAAGATGCTCAATTCTGACGTCCTTTGCTGGTTCTTCTAATTCAGGACCTGTTCCTTTGGTACAGTGAGCAGTTGCAGTCATGTTTATCTCAGCTAAATTGTAGTATGCATCTTCCTTAAACAAAAAGCCAGGTACACCTGCTATCACAGTGCTATCGTCTACCACCTATTTTACTTTTATTATTCAGTGTAACGATTCCTAAGGTCAGCTTTAAATTGAATATAATATATCTATACTCTTAATTTCACTTTCCAATAATATATGCCAGTGTAATAACCTACCAGTCCCTTTAACGCTTTTCCTACAGATATGTTATTTTTACATTTTATGTAGTCTCCTCATTTGGTTCTTTTTATTTCTGCCTACAGTGCTTGCACATAATGTACTTTTGAAGAATGTGCATAACCTTTACTGCATATTATATTTTATTTGTATTTCTTTAAATATTTATTTGAAGAATAATGGATGGGCTTGATATTTAAAATTCAGAAATGAAAATACAAAGTCATTCCCCAGGACACAACAATCCATCTTCCCTAGGAGAATTATTCTTCATTTCCTGATTTGGTCTCTCCTTATGTTTAGCTTGAAAATGGTACATAAGTGCTGTCTAATTCAGACATAAAATGAACCATGCCTAATCTGTTTAGTTGACTACATTTTAAAAAATAGAAATAGATGAAAACTATTTTTATTTAAGCCCCTATATCTAAAATCTTATTCCTTCTGTCATCAAACAAAATTTATAAGCATTTTAAATTGTTTTTATCTAAACTACATTTCTTCATGTTTAAAACATATTAATAAAGACTAGCTACATTTAAAGCATCTAATAGCCACAGTGACTAGTGGCTATCATATCCAGCAGTGATGATCTGGAAAAGATACTTATCACTCTACCTTGACATTGGTCAATTTTAAAGAGAAGTTGCTACCTTGTTACCATGGAAAACAAATATTTAACACTTTTTAATATCCATTGTATTTTACAAATCTTATTAGATTTGTATTGTTAGCTTTCTCACTAGTCCTCTTTAGTATTTTAAATATGGATCTACTATTTATTTCTTACACTATTAGACAATATCCCTTGAATTTCAGGTATATGAAATGTGGAAATTAATATTAAATTAATATTAATTGAAGGAATTAATAATTCCTTCAATTCTCTACCTCTCTCATTGAGCCTCCAAACTGTTGTCAGCTCTGACATTACTTTTAAACTATTAGGTTTATAATCCCTACATTTTGTTCTATCACTATGATAAATTATGTAGCTTTAGGTCTCTAGAACTGTAAAACTGGTAGACATGTTTAGAACACTTAGGGTTCAGAAATATTCACCGTAAAGTCGAATAGCATAGCTGGACATTTTGAAGCATAATTTCATGCAGTCAATCTCTGCTACTTGAAGAAGAAAGTTTCTAAACATTAAAGACAAATGAATTCTCACTTCCAGTTTTCCATTAATTTTTCAGAATCGCGCTGCAGTTTAGTTTGTTCCATGGGAGGACCCCGACTTATTAGTCAGTTGCATGTTCTTGAAATGTTTTCTTACTTTTCATTTACCTTGGTAACTAAGAAATATCCTGGCCACTTCATTTTTACATTGTTATGCTTTTTAATCATATCACTAGTATAGGAGAGTGACTGTTTTTTTACAGACTATTTCTGGTAGTTCTCTAACCTCCTTTTCTAATTTGCATTTATTGCCTGTTCTGTCTACTGCTGAACTGTATTCTGGGATTTCATTTCATTACTTTATTGGTCAAATTCACAATTTCTTACATGCCAAATATTCCTCTTTCAATAAGAAAGATGCTTTATTGTGTTCTATTTTCTTATAATTTAAGGAAAAGAAAAAAATACATGTAAAAGAAGTAAACATTTTGAATCTTGGCATGTTTAAAAATGTGTACATTTTTCCTTCACACTGGGTTAATACAATTTAATTTTCCAAGAAACATCACATTCTGCAGTAGCCTTCCATTTTATAAATGCAGATTAGTATGGGTCTAGCTCTTGGAAATTATAAGCCAAATGAAACAGTTACACAATTAGAGGGTAAAATGAGTCCTTGGACTTTTCCCCATCGGAGGATTTATGATGAAGCAATATCCATACTTTACCTTTAGCCACTGTTTTAGACTAGTTGGGAAACTGAAAGTTTCATTACACCAGATCTCTCTGTAGATACTTGGAGGAATTACACATACCTTAGCATGTTTAGAAATGTCCCCTCGTACCCACACATTTTAAAGACCCAATTGCGTTAGTGACTGCCTTTGGGAATTTTAACATCCAGTCTGTGAATGAGGAGAAATGCAGACATGTTGGCAACACTGGTCATTTTTGCTGTGGATCTCGTGCTCGCTTCCATCGTTGTGATTACCTTGTATGCCGTTTCCTTAATAGTAGCCACAGGTATTTTCATCTCAGTCATTTTCTATATTTACACAGGAGAGAGGGGGAAAAATTGTGATTTCAACAAGGGTAGAATTCTAGCAATGCCGCATTCCAGCAGTGCTACTGGGAAGACGCTTGCTGGCCTCACGGAGAAGGTCAGCTACAGGACGCCTCCTGTCCATTTTCCAGCTGTGCAGAAAGGGGCCTTCCTGTCCAAGGAGAGGGATGCTGTCTTCTACAGTGCAAGGAACTCAGTACGGTGGAAGAGCCACAGAGGAAGGCTTGGCAGATCCCATCCCCAATCAACCAACAGTTCTTGTCTCAGGTGAGCTTCTCAGATCTTCAGCTTAATGATCCTTTTTATGAGTGAGATAATATAAGCAACATGGAGTTTTGAGCTAACAGGAGAAAAGCAAACACATATCTTTGCCTTCCATTTTTTCATAAATGAGATTAGTAGCCTTTATACATACTATAAACAGGTTCTGTGCTCAGCTCAGTCTTACTCATTCAGCAAACCAATGAGTCCTACCTGTGTTTTTCTCTCTCAAGTATTGATCAGACAAGTGGCAAAAAAAGGAAACTTCTATTTCAGTTTTCTTTAGCAATTTGGCTAAACAGTTTGGAAGGGGGAAAAGTTTGAGAAAATGGGTATTTTGGCCATCTATGGTTGTTTTCTTTCTTGACTCCAAGTGGCAAAGTTGTCCTCGAGTAGAGGGTGTATTTTCAGAATGATCTTGGAACAAAAACCATTTTCAAGCATGTGAATATTTAGAAAGGAGATCTACACTCTCTTTAACTTGGTGTCTGTAAATATTTTTTGTTACAAACAACATTTCAGCATGAGCTAGTGACAGAAACTGGATTGTTTCTTATTACTTGATTCTTTGTTCCATTTTATAATATTGGTTCAGTGGAAATAAATAGGTTTATCTTTTTGTCAGATAAATGGCTACCCCGTGTGCCTTTTATGTGAGTTTGTATGGAATAAATCCATATGCTTTATTACACGTAAATAGATTTTTGGTTGCAAAAGATTATGGTCAATTGATTCAATGTTATCAGTTGTAATTATATCTTAAAATCAAGTCTTAGTTCTTATATTTCCCCCCCTATGAATTAAATAGTTTAGAATTTTACAACTTTAAGTTTTTAAGGTCCTACTTCCCCCAAATTAAAAAAAGTTAAAAATTTTAGCCTCCATGTAACTAACATTTAGATGAAACCCTCACCCAAAATGGCACAACTATGATCAATAAGAAAAAAAAATCATTTAGCCCCACAGGATTTTAGAAAACAATGCACAAGGTTCACCAAAAGGTTACCCTTGTTTCAAGCATAGTATGTATTGAAAAGTACAGTAGTTCCTTCACAGAAAAAAATGGTTAAATATTGTTTACTGAATACAAAATGATGGACTTAAAAATTCCCTTTGTTACATACTTTCCAAGTTTGTACACAGATATAGAGGGGGTGACCTAACTGTAGGATGTGGGATATGTAACCAAATATACCTTAAATTATTGCCTTCAACTGCTGATTTATAGAATGATGTACAGTGACAGAAGTATTATAGTATGAAATGACTTTTTAATTCTAAGAAAAATTGGCTATCAGGTAGATATCATGAAAGTAATACAGAGAGTCTTTTCTATTTATCTTTCAATTTTGCCATTAATTCAGTCTGCAGTATAACTAGGGGGCCCAGAGAGCTGAGCAACAGCCAAGGCAAGCTTTGATTTCAAGGCGGCAGAAGAATAAATCCTGAAGAGGAGGGACTGCCTGAGCTCAAGCATCCTAGCAACAGATCTAAGGAGGACGGGTTAAGGAAGAGGAATATGTACAAGGGGGAACAGTGATGGTATGTGAGTACTGGACCTGATTAATCCAAAGGGCTCCAAGGCAAACATCCAAACTGACCACTGACTGCAGGGAAGCTCTTGGATACCTAAGACAAAGCACTCTCAGTTGTGCTTGCATTCCAGGGTAATGGGTTCTAGATGTACCTGGGTGAAGTGTTCTTGTGCGATCTTTGCCCATTGTCCCATAGAACTCTTCTCTTCTCTACGTTCCTAAGAGAAAGTATTCAAGTCGCTAGTAATAATCTGATAAAAAAAGAATGAAAATACATTGCAGTTTGAATGCCTTTGAAGTGGAGCCCCAACCTTCACCACACCCTGTTTGATGTACATATTCATCTGTCCCACCTTTCTAGCTCCTTTAACTCCCATTGAGGTCCTTTTTGCATCCAAAGCTGTGATGGTCCCTCAGCTTCTATGTGGATTCTAGAAACTTAGGTTTATTACTGATAAATTCTAAATTCACTTAGTGAAGGAATCATTTCTAAGACGTCATATTTACTAGTGAGTCACTCAGGAAGACTTTTAGTTCTATTTCACATATGATAGCAACAGAATTTTAAACTCAAAAGATTGAGAGTCATTTGGTATATGTCTCACCCAATTAAGATATCTCATCTCTGATATCCTGAAAAGACGGCCATCCCATTTCCACTTAAGTATTTTGCATGATACATAGTTTGTTATCTCATAAGACAGCCTGTTGTGAAGTCCTTTATAATGGTATCCAACGGAGATTTGAGTCCTTGAAACTCCCATCTCTTTTTCCTAGTCTTGCTCTGTTAAGTAATCTAAAAAGCAGTTGACAGTATAATGACTTCACTGGCTTTACAAGTTTTCAGAAATATATACTTCCCTCCTTATAAATTTTCTAATTCCTGCTCAAAGCATTAATCAATGTTTCACTTTTTCAGTAAAAATAGGATCTATTTAATACCACAATAGTAAGATAAGTATGGAGTTCATTGTGTACTTTAATAAAGGAGTCTTAATTTGTCTTTTCTGACTTCTCGTACATATTTGCTAATACAGGGGGAATTTTGAAATTCATTCCTTCAAAGCTTTCTCAAGACTGGGAGCATTGCCAATTTGCACCAAAGAACATTTTATTAGTGCATTCATGACTATTAAAAAGTAATTCTAATGCCCTGACCCAGTTTCACAGCACATCAAAAATTTAGTTTAACCTCAATACTTCTCACAGATGTCCATTAATTTTTCAGTGAATGTTGTTATTTGGAAATTTGGATGAATCTGAATATTATAGAAATTGTTAATATAATTTTCTGTGAGTACAGAAACAATACTACCTACAGTAGCAGACTATCTCATCTGTACAAGATGAAGCTCATTTTATTAGAGAAAGCTGAGAGTAGGAAAATTGAGGAAAGGGTTTCAATCACACCATTCTGGTGGCAGTGATCTCAACTAAAGAGGTACTAGGACTGGAGAGGGGAGTCCCCACATCTGGGATCTGGGAATCCCATGAGAGTCAAGATCATCCCACTTATTGGCAGGTTAGTTGTGTCAGCTCATTGCCCCCTTATGCCTTCATTTCTGCATCTGAAAAAGACAGTATGTGAAGCCAATGACTTGTGAGGCTCTTAAAAGTCTAATATGGTATAAATTTTAACAAGTAGAGTGAGATTACAAATATGGTCAGCCAAGATGGCAGCTAACCCAAAGGATCTCTTAGCATTCTCAAGGGTACTGTGCTCACATCCAGGGATGCATGAGATATGGGAGCTCCTGAGGCATCAGGTGAAAGTTTTCATGAGAATTATAGGGTGAAGGGGGAAACTCAAAATAAATTTTCATGAGGAACCAACATGTATCCCAGTGTTCCCTTTGCAATTAAATTGTGATGATTAAATTACACAGTTAAAGTGTTCAAGATTAAAGCATGACACATCCACACTGTCCAGACTGCTAAACTCCTGCATTTTTGTTCAGTGAACTGGCAAGGTATCTTGGTACTCAGTATTGATTACTTAAATTACTTTTCCTTTAGGAGCTCAATTTGTTCATCCATAAAGTGTATAAACAGGGTAACTAACATCAGTAGTCACTCCTGAGCTATTATGTTCAGAGTGTATTGAGAAGCTGCTCTTTAAAACTCACAGAACCAGGGAGTTTGGCAAAAGAACGACATACAATACTTAGACTTTGACTTCAAAAGAATTCATATTATGTTTCAATTTGAAAGGATCCATGAACCAGAGATGAATTAGAAACCTCAAGCAAAGTAATCAGCTAGTTAATAAAATGTAACACTTTTTTCAAAATAAAATGCATTACCTTTCTAAAAATCAAAGTTTCAGTAAAACCCTAGAGCTTGCCAGCTTTAATATTATTCATCTTTAATATCCTGAATGAGAACATTAATCCAGGGTGTCCGTAGATTCACAATGCCAAAAAAATTAAAACTGACTAAAGACTAGGCAAGGGTCTTGAATAGGCATTTCTCCGAAGAAGGTATATAGATGACCAATACACATGGAAAAAGATACTTAATATCATGAAGCACTAGTGAAAGGCAAATCAAAACTACAATGAGATATCACTTCCTAATCATTAGCATGTCTACAATTTTTTTGCACGTCTACAATTTAAAAACAGAAAATAAGAAGTTTTGACAAAGATGGCGGGAAATTGAAGCAGTTGTGAACTATTACTCAGAATGTATGAAGTGTGATAAAAATGATGAATATTTCCATTAAACAAATTATTATAGTAAAAGACACATCACCCTTAGTCCCCCTCACTTTGAGCACACTTGCCCATTGTTCTTGCTACGGAAGCAGTGCCTGTCTTTTACTAGAATACATTTTCAAATTCTGATTTGAACATTTCCCATAGTTGGTGACCATACCTCATAAAACACTGTAAGGCAGCTTCTGTGGAAAACAATATGATGGTGCTTTTGTGTAGGTCTAGAATGTTCCCCCAAATTCTCACGTGCTCAAATACAGGACTTCTGAAAGGTTACTGGACCATGGAGACACTATGCTAAGGAATGGGTTCATCGAGTAATGAGTTTGGCAGTGAGTGTGCTGTTGGAGGGGCCCGGTTAGAGGTGGGTCGCTGGGAGGGTGCCTGGAAGGGTGTATCTCCCCACCCTGCTCCTGCCTTCTCTCCCTCCATCCCGGCTGCGATGATGTGAGCAGCTTTCCTCATGGCAGGCCCTTCCACCATGTTGTTCTCGAGTTTGAACCTACCAACCACGGACTGAAGCTTCTGAAACTATCACACAGAACAAGCCTCTTCTCTTTTAAGTCATGGGTGTCAGTTATTGTGCCTTCCTGATGAGCAAAGTGCCTAAGACAAATGGTTCTTCACAAATTTTAAAATAGAACTACTGTAAGATCCAGGAATCCTACTTCCGGGTATGTACCAGAAAAACAGTCTAAAGCAGGGTTTTAAAAGGATATTTGTTCACCCGTCATTTATAACACCTTTACTCAAAATAGCCCAGGGGTAAAAGTGTCTGTGTACCGATGGACAGACAAAAAAAATTGGTGCACACCTTCCGTGCAATATTATTTCGCCTTAAAAACAAGTTTTATTCATAGATGAATCTCAAAGATAATGAGGAAATTTTGATACATAAAATATGCCAGCCACAAGCGATATTTTTATGTCATTCTACTCATGTGAAGTACTTGTCAAAGTCACAGAGACAGAAAGTAGAGTGGTGGTTGCAGGGGAGTGGTTGTTAGTTAGTACAGTGATTTAGTTTTCTATCATAGAGAGCTCAGAGATGGATGGTGTGATGATATACAACAGAAACGTACACAGCAGTGCTGCTGAACATTGCACTTAAAAATAGTTAAGGTGGTAAATTTTATATCATGCATTTGAGCACAATTAAAATAACAGTAATGAAATACAAACCTGGTAAAATTTGTTTTTCAATTAATACACAGCATATGTAAATTAGGCTCTTCTTTCCTTTTTATCTTTTTTGGGGGAGCTGACCATAGCAACTAGGCTGTGATAAGGGATGATATACACAATATATCTTATATAGGGAAATTTTCCAGATTATTTGAATTTTTCAAACAGTGCATAAAACGTATATGCCCAGTCTCAACCTTGGATGCACAGTAAAATTACACAGATAGTTCTTGAAAAACAATCATTCTTTGGTTTAGAGTGAAGCCCTGGTGTGGGGATTTTGAAACTAACCCAGATGGTTGTAATGTGGACAAAACTGGAAGCGACAGCCTTAGACTTCCCATCATGACATTATCCTTGTTTGACTGTGATTCTTTGGTCTGTTCCTTTTAGTGATATCCATGAGATCTCCCCACTGATTAACTAGCTTTTTCAGCAAGAAGAATTCCATATTGGTTAGTCCCACCTTGAAAATCCTACCAATTGCAATAGGGTCTCAGGAGGACTGAAAACAACTCATAACAAATTCAATAGCACATTTGCTAGATTTTCTTGTAGGATTGACTGAAATAAGTCAATAGTTCACTTGATGTACCAAAGCAGTCATTGTTTTTAAGAAGCCTAGATACTTTTTAGATACACAGCAATGAATTTTAGGTTTCATCTGAAGACACTCAACCAGAGAGACCCAATAGAAGACAACAGGAAACAATTTCAGAATATTTACTACTGTGATTGTTCTTCTGGGAGACTCCTCTACTAGGTGACCACTGTATTCCCAGAGATTTGGGTTCATTGCTTTCTGTGAGCCTGAAGTCACAGTGCTTTGAATGTTCAACCTTGACTTCTTTACCTAGCCTCACTCTTCACAGTTTCTCATGCAATCTCCAGGCACTAGCACCAAACTGACATCATGGTTTTTCTCTTCTATGAGAGCTATAGAAATAGACTCCATCTGATGTCTTTTGACCCATGGTGTATAAGTTGCTGCCAGAATATTGGCAGACTATAATAAGCATACTTGTTTTTATGTTAATAGACTTATAGCTCCCTATCTACTAAAGTAAAGTGAATACCTTAATCTGGTATCCTTAGCCTTTTGCACACTGTCCTTCCAGGCTCGTCACCAATGATTTGACTGGGTAGCTGTGATTCAGTTGGTTTAGGTTGGACATGGCAAATCTGGGCTTTAAGTTGTAGGTTGGACCAATGTCTGGCACACAGATCCCTTATCCTGTTTGGATTGGCAGCTACTTGAGGTCCTAGTAATGTTTTGCCAGAGGACAAGAGGAACAAAGGGACATGTGTGTTGATTCTTAAAATGTGGGTTTAGGTTTGGCATATTATCACTTTGCGTCATGTTCCCTTGGCTAAAGAAAATCATATGACTGACCACAACGTCAGTATGGTGAAAGGGCTCCTCTGTCCATGGAAGTCATGAAGAGGTGGGTGTGATGAGGATTTGCTGAATAAGAATTCGCTATACCCCTAACACATAACAAGGGAATAAATCATTTTATAATTAGTAACATTATCAGTATTATTAATCACTGCTTAAGTAAAATAAAATGCAGGTTTTAGTTTCACTGCTAGAGTGAATTTTAGATAGATTTGAAATCCACGTAGTTTACCTTTTGAGATGTTCTATGACTTCAATGAAAGAGATTATGCCATTGCAAGGAGCAGTATTTGGAAGCCAAGTTTGGAAGCTGAATCTCTCCTATCTGTGGCCATTTTACAAAGCTAGAAATTGTCCTGTCACATGTCCTTTAAATTCTTCTGTCTACCTCCATCATCCCTGATAGTGGCTAAATTATCTCAGAAGGATACCTATGGGGCCAAATGTCAGTGTTGTCTTGATACTCAACAGCTTTGGGGGCGGTAACATGCTAGATCTACCACAGACTGGGTGCGAATTTGGGCAAGCTGTATAACTCACAAGCCTATTCTTTGTTTAGGGAAACTTGCCTAAATCACTAATAGGTTGCTCTGCTGATTAAATGATAATTTATGGGAACACAATTCAACATATCAATAAAAAACTCATATTGTATCTTTAATTAGTAGTCATAGGACGTTGAAAAGAGAGCACATTTTTTTATTTATGGATAAATGGCTAATAGTCATTTCTATATTAATTAACTTTCCTTAGAAAACCACAAAACTGAAAAAAGAATATAGTAAACATGATCAATTAACTATTTCAAATGTTTCAATAATTTGGGATACCATCATTGTTTCAAAATTTCCATTTCACAACACCACCAAATAGATATCAACTTCAAAAAAGATATCTTACTAAAGCAAGCAATGTTTTCTTCATTTTATTATCTGTGGTGATTATCTCAATAAATATATCAAGGCTTACTAATAATCACTCAAATAGCACTATTAGAGTGAGAATTGCCAAAGTTCTTCATTTTGCTTTGTGTGAGTCATTTGCCAAGTAAGAAGTATGCAAGTAACAGATGACCTATATCCTGGAATTCCTTTTTAGGCTTAAGTTTTGATCTCTTGCACTTTTACTTAATAGCATCCTTGTGAAACACTACAATTTCATGTAATTGTTTGTCTTAACAATTTCAAAAGGACCAAGTCACAGATTTCTTTTTCAATAAGATTCATGCTTCTAAAGTCGGCCTACCAAATTTAAACAAATATATTGGGGAAATGTTTGTATTCCTAGCGTTTATGTTGACTACAGCTAGATTTATTTAACTGGAGAATGCTTACAATATGATGAAGAAAAATAATATAAACATAACTTTGATGGAGTCCTGGTACTATGTTTATAGGCTCACAAATCTCAGATATGTAAGTTAATCTTTCAGAGAAAATAAGAAATTCCTGAAAATAGACATAAGGAGAGTAAAACTTATCAGTAGCTATAAAAATTCTATCATTCTTAAATTGTACTATTGTTTTATAAACACCTATAAAAGTATAAATGTGAATAAACATGAATTGTCTCCAAATATTTAAGTTGAAAAATACAAACTCTTGCAAAGTTTATAAATTGTCATGCAAACATTTTCAATAATCCCAGAGTATAGAAGATATTCAAAATTTTCAACACAGAAATGCTGGCATGAAACAAGAGGCACAAGTGCTAAAGGACTGCAACCCCAAATATCAGGAAAATACCCTAGCTTACAACACTGGAGACAAGTGTTTTGGAAATCAGACAATTTTTAAGTTTTGGATATTTGCACATCCATAAAGAAGTATCTTGGAGCTGGGACTCAAATGTAAACAAGAAATTAGTTTACATTTCATATAGACCTTATACATGGAGTCTTAAGTTAATTTTATATATTAGCTTTAATTTTGTACATTAAACAACATTTCATGGTATGGAATGTCCACTTGTGATATCGTTTAGGTTGTTCTTCAAAACTTTTTGGATTTTGGAGCATTTCTGATTTTGAATTTTTGATTAGGGGTATACAAACCATAGTAACATGTTGAATGCACATTGCCAAGGTGTTTCCACTTTACAACCTTTATGTTCTTTTCAATATGAGTTTATACTCAGCAGTGTTTCCCATCTCTTGAGTATGGGATGGCATTTGGACTTGGATGGACAAACAGGAGAGTGTCAGAAATCACAGCAAGCTGGTTTTTAGCCTGAGTCTGTACTTGAAGGACCTTGTATTTCTGCTTTCTCTTTTGGAGTCCTGCCAGCATCTTGGAAGCAAGCCCCACGCAGACTATTAGAACATGAGACCACATTTAAGTGCCTGAGGTTACCCTAGACCAGTCTGTGGCCATCTGTTCCCCAAATGCGGCAGAGTTCCCCAAGTTATCAGAGCTGCCCACCCACCCCATTAATGACCACAGATACAACAGAGTCAAGCTGAGACCATAACAACCATCCAGTCGACCACAAACTTGCAAATAATGATACTACTTATTCTTAGCCATGGCTTTTGAGTTGTGTCAACTCATACTGGGAATGTAGTTCTTTAGAAGCTCTCAATGTTTTTGTAATGTTTAATTTACATTTTCCCCATAGGAACTGACTGCTATTTTCACACTAGATTTGCTCAAATTCACACTGGTTTTGTATTTTTGAGAGGAATTCATTAACTTAAGCACATTTTCACAGAAACATCTATGGGTTATGTGTGAATTAAGCAAGCAAATTGATTTCTTGTCTTAAATTTCTATTCCTTAGGCTGGCTAACTTATAAATATATACAATAGTAAAAACAAGGAGTGAATAAAGTGTAAATAATAAAAATAAATGATAAACATGTAGCTTAATAATTTGCCCAAGTATAGATAATACCAAAAATGCAAATCCAAAACACTTGAGCAAAATGAAATTAGCCTGCAAGCTTAAAATGTATTGAATTGAGTTCACAGTATTGACAGCAGACAAAGATACCAACATAACAAAACTAAATTCAAACAACATTTTTCTCAAAAATATCGACATACAAATGAAAATAAGACTATCACACATTAGGTAAAATAACAATAAATACATGTTGAATAGAACACATATAGCATAAAAGAATTCCAACAAGGTAAACTTGTAAAACTTGGACAAATCCAGACAATAAAAATGTTAATAAGAAATTTGAAGGTGTAACATTAATGTCAGAGAAGTTTGAATTCATGGAAAGGGCATTTAAAAATAGCATAATACATGAAAATGATAAATTTAATCTACAGCAAAACTTTGCCCAAATAATAATATAGCAACAAATAGCACAGCAAATCAAGAATACTAGGAAAAATACATGAACTTCCAAAAATGCTAGAAAAAATTAAGTGTAGATACATAGAAATATAGACATGTAAATGTAGATATGCAATCAATCTGCTTGCTTAATTCACACGCAATCCACAGACATTTCTGTGAAAATGTGCTTCAATGTAGATATGTAGAAAAAATTAATTGTAGATATGTATGAAGTGTTGAGCCAAATAATTGAAGATAAAGCAATAAAAATATGTCACCTTTGTATCCTTATAGCAAATAATATGCTTCATTTCAATCTCTCATATTTATAAAGAAATTGGCCATGTATTAGAACAAAAGTCAGACATAGACAATACCCTATATATATATAGATAGGGTATATATAGAGAGATAGGGTGTATATAGAGTGTTGACTATGTCTGACTTTTGTCTATATATATATATATATATATATATATATACTCATTCATAAAACTTAAAAAGTAATAACTAAAATCAGGAAGAAAAACTACAACCACCTAGAAATTTTAACATTTCGTACTATAAAATACCTACAATCAAAGAAGTAATCATAACAGTAACGGCAGATTAGACAGTTATTACCATCAAAACACTAAATATTGAAACAAATGGTGAAAAGTAGCCTTACACATGTATATAACTAATATACATGAAAGAATTAAAACAGAAGAATTTGTCTATTCATGAGCAGAAGTCAGAAAATAGCAGAATTCTCTTAAAGAAAGGAAGACAGCGACAATGTTCTGGTTTAGGCAGAGCATGTCCACCCGCAGCCTTATAGGTTCTGAGATGGGCTTTTGGAAGTTGATTGGTTAATGGCTGTGCTGTAGCTCACTTGCGTGGAGCAGTGGAAGCTGATTGGAAGAGGCAGGTCACGGCGGTGGAACCTGGGAGAGGCCTCGCTCTCCGGTTCCTCTCTTCCCTCTCTGCCTTCTGATTGCCCTGATTGGAGCTGCCTTCTTCTAGGACAGGCCCTTCCACCAGGCCATTTTCTACATTGGAGCCTGCCCATCAGGGACTGAAACCTCTAAAAAATGTGACCCAAAGAAAGATGCTAGGAAATGAACAATGGTTGTTATGTTACGTATTGTTATCTTCAAAGTAGATGCTCAGATTACCAGATACAGGTATGCAAGATTAATCAAACAATTAAGCATTAACTGTTCCTTTCAATAAATCAATAGAAATTAGTAGTGCAATTATTTTAGTTACCTTGTGTAAGTTGTTTTCTTTTCGTTTTTGTTTTTGGACTTTTTATTCTCTTTAAAAATTGTGACCCAAAATAAAGGTAAATTGTGGCATCAGGTATTGCATTTCAGCAAAAAGAAGCTGGCTAAGACACAAAGCCAAAATCAACATCAATGGAATAAAAAACAGGGAAGAAAAAGGCATAAACAAATTTCAAAAACACAAAAAGGGACAAAATAGTACTTATAGCAGGTAATTTACTGAAGAATCAACAATATCAAAATTTGAAAATAAACAATAGCCAAAAACAGACAGGTTATTATGGCTGCCTAAAAAATTTTGTTTTAATCTCGAATTACATTTGAGAATTTTGGTGACTGGAGGATTGTCTTGAAAACATAAGTTCACAAGTTTGACCCAAGATAATGTAGCATTTTTTGTTTGTTTGTACATGTTTGCAATCCATGCAGTTTATAGCCATCTGGGAGGTGGTTATATGTGCATATTTCCGCTTGTTTTCTTTTCAAATCCCCTTCCTCTTCCCTCACCCTTGCTCCTTCCCCTCAGCTTCCTCTATCCTGGAATGTAACATTCTTGTACATAAAGTTTCCTGGAAAGAATCACAAGAAATTATTAACAACTCTTACACCCTGGGGAACAAAAACCTGAAGGGGAAAGATGGGAATTCCACATTTTCTTTCATTCTCTTCTAAATTGTTTGAATTTCCTGGTTATATCCATATTTTATTTCATTAGTCTTTTGGTTTCAGTAGGGGGGAAATGAGAGTGTGTGTTTCTTTATGCTTTAGTTTGAATGTGGTCTGCCCCACAGGTTTCTGTGGTAGGAGTGTGGTCTCCATTGTGGCGGAGATGTAGGCAGTTGAACTGGTGATAGGTAGGGGCTGGTGTAAGGTCATTCTGTCACGGGAGGCCCCAGTTAATGCTGGATTAAAGAGTTAGTTCCTGTAGAGCAGGCTGTTATGAAGTGAAGCCACCCCATGTGCTTGTCCCTTCTATACATAGCTGGTTCCCTTTCCATTTCTCTGCCATGTTGTGATCACATAAGAGAGCCTTTGCCAGAAACCAAACAGATGAAGCTGCCCAATCTTGGACATTGAGCCTCTAAAACTGTGAGCTAAATAAACCTCTTTTTTTTTTATTAGTACCCAGCTTGAAGTATTTCATTATAGAAATGAGAAACAGACTAGAATGCTTTGTGTTAATACAAATGCCAAAAAATAAAAGAGGCCCCTGTGAGTAGAGCTTGCAAGATGGAGGTCAAGGGGTTAGGCTGTGTGTGTGAGGTGCATGGAAACTGAAAGAAAAGGACTCAGAAATCTGATCTGGTCAAGGTTGATCTGGAAGCAAATGGGGGAGCACTAGGTTCATTCTAAAGGAGGTGGTGGGCTAGCAAAGGACAGCAGTGAAGATAAGGCAAGTAAGAAGATAGGACCATGGATCTCTCAGAACACTGCACGCTCTAGGACCTTGGGAAAACCTCCACACATCCCAGCTCGACCACACCCGGTTATGACCTCAGCCTCTTCCTGGATATACCTCCCCACAAAGCCCTTTGGCATCACTCAAAATGTCTTGCAGTTCTAAGAGCATACCATGTTTGCTTGCTCTTCAATATATTTCATAAAATTATCTAAATGAGAGCTATTTAATTGAAGATTAGAAGTATATCATTTGGTACTACTTTTGAACATGCATCTTAGCACTCCAAAATAATAGCTGCTGATTCACACCTGTCCCCTCTGCAACTCAGAAAAAAGCTAGTTAAAATAGGAGGGTTTTATTTTTTGTTTTTCCTATTTGAAATCACATTTCAAATATGCCAAACGGATCCCATATGGCCCATCAGTAATATGATACTAAAGAACAAATACATCATGTGTCCCAGTGAGCATCCGTCCTTCCCTGTCTTGGTCCTTGCTGTCTCTCATAGGCAGGGCATATGTTTATTCATTTTCTCTCTTTACTTAGCCAATTCCAAAGCAGTTTCAAACTCAGGGAGAAAATAAGTTAAAAATAAAATATCTTCTTAGTTCCGGCTTTCCTCAGCTGCGATGAATTGCCCACTCCTCTTTCTGTTTGTAATTTTGTTCAGACTCCATCTTCTCCCCCAGCATAGCACTAATTTTGTGTTGTGGTTGCCTGCATATACTTGTCCCCTCCCACCAGACCCCAGGCCTCATATTCAGATTTCTGAAGTGATCTTTACAGAAGTTTACATGTATAATTACAGCCAGAAGTTGAAGGGTTGAAAGATAATTCCACTTGAATCTTTGAAGATAAACACTGAAAATATACCTGAATGTTCAGCTCTCTTTAGTTGCTTCCCTATTACTTTTTCAGGGAGACTTAGAGGATAAAAATGGCGTAGACTTCTTTCAATTTTTAAGCCATCCTTCTTCACAGTAAAATTTAAGGCACTGGCTAAAATATTTGAATAATGATCCTGTCTTAACCATCTTGTCTTCTTAGTTTTCACAGTTCCTGATTTAAGAATCTTATTTCCTAAAACTTTATTAAAAACAAAAAATTCCTAAAGGGGAACAGCCAACACACACAACTGTGAAACACGCTGTTCAAAAGAGTCCCATAAAAAATACAAGATAATATTAATTTAGTTCTAATTTATAGTCCTCAAATACAGACACAATATTACATCACTCATTATTATTCCACACTGCATTAATTTGAAATGAGAATATAGGGTAGGAGTCCATGAACTTAGTTGGTAGCCTACACGCACCTCTCACCTCACCTTACTCCATAAGCCTAATTAGAAGGTGAAGATTTAATTTTGCTGTGCTACTCTAGAAAGGAGACTTAAACTCTAGAAGAGCTATAAGAAAAATGACAAAGTTGTGAGGTATGAAATCAATGTCATCAGTTCTCTTTATACTTTCATGAAGTTTGAAACTAGCAGAGAAATAAAAATCAAAAACCCATACTCTCACATAAAAAAAATATTTTCAGAGTGATGAAACACAAACCTGTTCTCTCATCCCCTGTCCTTCAGGTTACCGTGGATAAGAGCTTATTTGTTCTTTTCAAGTTTTTCCTATGCTTCTTCTGGAATTTGTACGTCCTTATTTCATAAAATTGGTATTGGGCACAGGACATAGCTGTGGCTGTCTGGTACCTGGCACTAGGGAGGTTAGGGGGCAGGGCTAGTGGCCTGGAGTATGAGATTCTGAGAGGAGAAGTGGTGATAGGGGCTCTGGACTTGTTTGCCTTTCAAAGTTCGCTAGCAGCAACATTATTCCCTTCCTATGCCTAGGAATAAGCTACTCCTGTGGGGGCAGGGCCCCCATGCCAACAACAAAGTCTCCCTCAAAGCCAAAGCATCAGATTATAGTCAATCAAGGGCTAGAGAGGAACTCAGTGATCTAGTCCTTACCTGTAATATTCATGAGACTCCAGGTTTGCTCTTGAGCATAGCAAAAACAAAACCAGTAAGTCAAAGACTGAAGGTTGATACACTCTGATACCTACGTTTTTATTTAAAAAAAACAGAATTTGCTTAAGTGTTTCAAGCTAACAAACACGTTATTATTTTGCAAATAATATGTGAACAGACTGTTAGGGGCAATAGAACATCTGCAGCACTCAGGAAATAAAGTATAGTTAATTAGGGATGGAATGATTTATGTAATCATTATTCTTAGATTGAGTTCTTTCTAGGTCATTCAAACTGCCATCTATACATGAACAATAATAAAATTCTCATAAGCAAGCAAAAATACCCAGGAGGCATGAAGAGTCATAGGCTTTAAAAATGCATAACTTAGGACATTGTAACCACAGTCAAAGTAACTCGAAAAGCTTAACCTTGGTAAGGATAAGCCTTTTATTCAATGACATAGTACTCAGATTTGTTGAAATGCCTTTGCAACTTGAAATATTGAGGGCCATCATAAATGTTTTCAAGAATTAAATTGAAAGCTGGTCACAACAGTGCATGCCTGTAATGCCAGCAAGCTGGGAGACTGAGGCAGAATGTCTGCAAGTTCTAACCCAGCCCAGGCTTAGTGATACCCCTGTCTGAAAATAAAAAAAAAAATTATAAAAAAGACTGAGGATATAGCTCAGTGCAAAATTCCCAAGTTCAATAACAAATACTGAAAAAAAAATCCTCTGAGAAGTATTTCTTCAAAATGCTTTAGCCAAACAAACATGAACATTTTTGCAGTTGTGGTCCAACTGGCCCTTGTTCTTGTTGGTCTCAGTATAGTGTTAAAGAAGCACCCTCACTACTTAACTGAACAAGGACAGGAAGTCTGTGCTTCTTACTGGGTCTAATATCTCTCTCTACCAAAATACCTTGTGCATGCTTACCCTGTCACTTTTATCCAATTCTGTGTTTCACTTTTTTTGGTTATCTGTAAAGCTTCTCTCATTCCACCATTATATCTGTCTGGATTTTAACCTCTTCATCTTAGCCATTCTGTACTTGCGTGATACCTACCCACATGTCATGGGTCAATAAAGTTCCATAAAATTTGCGGCTGCAGGTATAAATACTGTACATTTCAAGGAAGAGTGGAAATTAATGAGGAAGGACCAACAATTGGAAAGAAAAGGTCATTAGAATTCTCAAAAAAACACCAAGGATATCCAGAAGTTAGATTTATAAGTGTTTGTTACTAATAGTTAATAAGTGAGCAGGAAAATGTCCTTTTTATACTTTTTTCTTCATTCTTTTCTTTTTTGGTGCTGAGGCTTAAGTGCAAGTCCATAAGCATGCTCAGCATGGCTTTTACTACAAGCTACAACAGAGCTACTACCGAAACCCAATGCAACACCAAGACGAGGCCATGTTCGTTGCCAGAACATTTGCTCTGAGGAAGTATGTGAGTATGCACTGGAAAAGGAGGAGTAAGGAAGTGTGGATTGAAGCAGCACTATGTTCTCCAGAAGATTTAACTGGATACAAGAGAGTAATTGCAGGAAATTTACTTTGGATTATTCTGTCCCTGAGAGC
>PVLD010009320.1:26616-77705 GCA_004027595.1 Dinomys branickii
GGGGAATCTAGAGGTTTAGCTGAGTGACTCAGGAGGAAGCTGGGGTGCTTACTTTGTAAACATCCTGAGCCTGTGGAAGAGGAGGGCATGGAGATTGTGTGAGAGCTACACACCCCCTGGGTGGGGGTAGGTTGTTTACAATGTAGGGAAGAAAAGGAGGCTGCTTGCAGCCATTCCTCCCTTTTGCTCTGGTGGTTTTTGCTGTGCTCTGCTGCCATGAACAGTTTGCCCTCTGCCATGTGCCACTCTGCCTCAGAACCAGCCAAGTATGGACTGAAACCTCCACAAACTGTAAGCTAAATAAACCTTTCCTTCCTTCATTTTGGGCGTTGGATATTTTGTCTCAGCGACGAGGAAAAAGTAACCAAGACAGAGCCACAGTGGAAAAGGAAATAATTTTTTTTCTTTAACGGTATGTTTTCAAGCTCAACACCACCATGCACAAATGGGACCTAACTTGCCAGAAGGAATTTGGAGCAGCTGTGCAGAATACATCTTCAAGGACAAATACAAAACAAGGACATAGGAGAACAGAAATGGTCCATTCAGCTTTCTCATTCCTTTGGCCAAGACTTGTCCCTGGTGTGTTCATGACCTTGCACTTTGAGTGTTCATGGGAGGGGTGTAGAGAAGCCCTAGGGAACAAAGCAAGAGATAGGTGCTACACACCATGCAAGGGACAGGTAGTGACACTTTCCAAAGCTGGCTGTTGTTAAGAGGTGGCCAACAGGATATGCACTGCGCCATGAGAGAAGCTGATTCCAGACCTTAGAAGTATGGGTCTGATGCAGACTTTTTTGCTGTGGGAATCGTGAGCACAGGACCGCATCGAACCCTTCTGGGCAGGAGACAGAGAAGTGGTAACTAGATCAAGAGCAGGCACAGATAGAAGTGATCTGGTAAAACTAGCTACACAGTGGAAGAAATCAGAGTATCAGAGGTGTTGTCCTTGCCTAGGACCAAATTCTACCTTCCTGTGCTTTAAAACCAGGCCAATATCTGGGAGGAGTTTTTCTTTCTATGTATGATTTTGGTATTCAACAGCAACATATTTTAAGTTGGCAGTTCTCATAGAGAAAGAGGTGTGCCATCTGCCACCCACTTCTTCTACACATAAATTATGATGCTTTATTGAATTAGCTGCTCTAAGTTTTGTGCACTTTGGGGAGGGTGCTCACCTTTTTCTGCTCACAACCTGTCTTAATTTGGGTTCCTCCAAAACCAGCTTTGAGACAGGACGTGGAGACTGGAAGTTTATTTGGGAGAAGAATCTGTAACTGTGTAGTAAAGAAGTGACAAGTAGAGTGGGGAAGAGAAGACATACACTGAAAGGTATGATCATGAGCAGGTTCCTGCCATCTTAACCTACCTACAAGTGTTTCCCCCACAGAGTAACACAGAAGCATCTAGATCTTCATGGGCTGAAGGTGGCCCTCACGTGTCAGAGCAAACTGCCTTAGTGCCAAGAAGACTCTCAGACAGAGAAGCAAGCAGAGAGGCTTGAATACTTGAGCTAAGAAAGGGTAATTGTATCCTGCAACTGCAGAGAGTCCAGAAATGGGCTGAAAGGATATAGTGGGGCCTCTGTTACCTCTTCTATACACTGTGAGATAATTTTGTAAAAGGCATAGTCTTCCAATATGGAGAGAAAGCAACAGCAATGACTTTCTTCTGGCATCTAAAAGTAAAGAAGAGAAGTTAATTACTAAAGGGTTAGAGGCAATTTAAACTAGCTTCGAAGTTGACATTATTTGCTAATTTTTGCAGTCAAAACCTTCAAGTGGACATTAAGTCTTCTTAATGGAAAATTCCTTTTGCTTTTGCTGTAGAGCCAAGCTGGAAAGAAAACAGCGAGTTTATCACTCTGGCAAATGAACTATGCTAAATAACTGTTCAGCTCTGTCCTTGTGATGAACACTGGGAAACATTTGATCTTCTTGTAATTGCTCTGGTCCATTACCAAGATGGAGTCACTTGGTGATGGGTGTGTTCTGATTCACAAGGCATACAACAAGAAAAATTTGCTGGATGCAGAGAGTTTGACTGAAGATAGGAACTTGACAGCACAGAGACACTAGAAGGGAAAACTCAGGAGTATCACAGATTGGAAAACCACCCCAATTCTTCATTTCATTTTTAGTAAAATTATAAATACATAGCTTTGCCCAGCCTTACCACATGGATACAACTTGGTCTTTATGTTGTATTTACCCTCTTTGTGGTTGTAGTCCTCCAAGAAAACACATCCCAGGCAGCACTCCTGTGCTATGGGATGATGTGCAGAACAGATGAACTCAGTTCCAGTCAAGAGTCTCAGTCTTGGAACATGGAGGATGACATAGAGCTGCCCAACCAAGCATACACTAGATGAGACAATAGCTGGAAACCAGCAAACCCAAGCATGAGGGCAAATGCTTGCTATTGTAAACCACTGAATTTTCAGGTGAATCTGGTGGTGCGTTTGTTTTGTAGCCTTACTGAAGCAACAGCTGAATGATACAATGGTAGATTGTCTCTCTTTCCTGCAGCTAGGGTGATCATTATAGTAAGGTGGACTAAAGACCCATTTGCTAAGATCCGGGTTCCTTGAGGAAAATAAAATACGCAGGCTGAGTGAAATAAATAACTAAATAATTGGAAGGACTTCCTGGCCAGAACCCATAGAGAATTCAAGATCAAGTGACTGCACCCCTCAAAATGAAAAATCCTCCCCTTTTTCTAGTGGTGGTGCATATCTGAGAAGAATCAGACAATGGTACTTTCCAATGTAATGTCCGCTCTTACTCATTTTTTGTTTTTGTTTGTTGGCATTGAGCATTACTCCAGAGGACGTTTGAAAGAGGTGACATTAGAGGTTCTAACAGGGCTTTTTTACATGTATGAAAGCTTGTCAAAGAAAGTCATGTTAACATTTCCTAAGTAAGATAAGGCTTTGGTATATTGATGCATCTCTAATAAAAACTTGCTCTAGTATAACTGTGCAATGAAGATGATGTATACAGTGTAATGTTAAACTGATCTTTTGGAGGGGACGGGTGTATCTTTAAATCCACTCAATTAAAAAAGGGGAAATATTTCAAAAGTGCTTAAGAAAGTTATATGAATCTTTGCCCCTTGATTTTAAATATACTCAAATTAGAAAACCAGTATTATTGTAAAACCTAAAATTATACTCATAAATTTAAGCCTTTGTACCTGCATATACCCTAAATTGACAGCAAGCTTTAAGGCTTTGTGTGTTGCAGGGAGGAATTCTGTCAAAATTTTAATGGCTAAGTAACTCACTTGACAGCTATAACTTATCCCAGATCATTAAAAAGACAAGTATCTTCCTAAATAATTACACAGGTAATAAAAATGCTAATATTATGTCCCAAACAGATAGCATCAAACGAAAAGATTCACACCAAGCTCAATGCAACTATAAATAAAGAATAAAATATTTCCACATCCATTGTAACAGCAATTTAAAATACAGACAAAGCAAGGTGATCAGGGAAGGTTAATTTTAGGAATGCAAAACTGATAATATAGGGCCTGTGTTTATGCTAAATTGGTAGCTTAATGGAATAAATGTGCAAAACATACACTACCACAATAGCTGTTGGAAAAATATAGGGAGAATGTGTTATGTATTTCTGATTTTAAAAATTAAAAAAATTCTCAGGAGGTGGAGAAAAGAAGATTTCTTAAATTTGACAGATTATTCTTAAGAATATTATGGCAAATATCCACGATGAAAGGTAAAGGAAGGTTGTCATTAAAATCAGAAACAATGCAAGAATGTCATAAATCCTCATTATTCAAAGTACTCCTGAGTTTCCTACAAAAGAAACCAAAACATTGATAAACAATGGGGGAAAAGATAAAGTTTTCATATCAAAATTCAAATAATGAAAAAATATATTAGAAAATATAAGAAATTTGCAAGATGTCTAGATATAAGATAAACATACAAAAATCATGGATGCTAACTATATTAAAAATGACCAATTAATAAAATGATTTCATTCAAAACAACAACAAAATCACAGTATGAACTATAAAACCCCTATAAAACCTTGTATATATTATGAAGTATTATTTAAGGGCAGAAAATTACAACATGCTAGTAAATAATATGAGTTGAAATGAGAAATGTGACATTAAAGTTCAAGGTTTTTTCTCAAATGAATTTCTCAAATCTATTGCTTCAGTACTTTCTCAATTAAACCCTAAGGATAGTTTTAAATTAAGCTGTTCAAGTGATTCTAAATGTCATCTGTAAAAGCAGGTGCATAAGAAGAACAAAAAAAGATACAGATATCATTTATACTGCTAGAGAAAGAATAGATAAATGGTACTTAGAAAAGTAATGTATACCATTGTTATTGCATTTATACAATCAAAAACTAAGACATAGAGAAGTTAAATAATATATCTAAGGTTACATACCTGCCACCCGATGAAACCAGAATTCAAATCCATAGCCAAGAGTCTTTATTCAATAGCATCTTGCACTGTGTCTGGCAAGAATACGTGTGTGTGTGTGTGTGTGTGTGTGTGTATGTGTGTGTGTTTGTGTGTGTGTACATATAACAGACAAAGGATCACCATCACACCCAAAGACTTACCATTAATGAATATAAAAATATAACTTAACAAAGATAAAAATGAGAAGTATATGTAAGCAATTTTTTAAAGGTTAAGTAACATAAATGGCAAATAAATATATGAAAAAGTGATCAAACTCACAATTGGAGAAATGCAATTAAAATAACAAAGATGCATAAGGTTCATAAAAATTTTAACAGTTCTGATATTTAAGTTTTAGTGAAGTAGAGATCTTGTCTCTTACCTCAACACTGCTTGAAATCAATTTGGTATTTTATTTTCCCAATATAAAATGAACTACAAAAATACGTAAGTACAAAAATCTATATAAATGCTTGTAGTGTTCTAAAAATGATCAGTGGAAATAATATCAATAAACAGAATGGAATAGTATGAAGTCACACAATTAGATGAGTACTGACACTAAAAGATGTCAATTTGAGGTTGTTAAATTTTTTAAAAAGAACATGGAAGAAAATTTTATATAATATAACCTTTTATTCTATGTATGTGGTGTATACACTTCTAAATGTGCTGTAAAAGTTCTCAATAAATGCCAAAATACACATAATATTCCCATTTATTTTTATAAATATATACAAAGTTTTAGTATGCCCACATATCTATTATCCAGAGAAGAGAGATTGAAAAGAAGGGTGGAGAGTAAAGATGGATTTTTACTTTATTCCACATGTTCCTATAGTTATTTAAATTTTTATAATTATTTATTTTTATATGATATATAAAAGCAAAGTGAATGTGATGAAATTATTACCAAAAATTGAAAACAGTTTATGAGACACAATACTGTGTTTGGTCAGGATGTACCTGCTAAATTATCATTTATATTTTCTGGGAACTACTATAATGAATTAAAACCTAAATTCCCTAAATCTGCAAAGGTGTCAGTTTTACGGGAACTAGTTAAAAATTCAAAAGTTAGGTCCTACTTCACACCATCAGAGTTAGACGGCTGATTCTTAGGCACACAGCCTTGGAGAAACATTCCTCCAAATTATGAAGTGTTTTGTTTTCTATTTCAGCTATTTTTTTTAAAAAACTATGTAAAAAGTAATGTATTTTATTTAAATTTCTTCCCAGTACATTAAAAATACTTGAAAGATTCTTCAGATAATATTGTGGAGATAAGCTTTACACAGTCTTAAATTTTTAAAAAAAACGTTACAATATTACACCCAAACTAGAATTTATTTGGTAACTGAGTAAGCAGGGCAGCTGAATAAAAAAAGAAAATGGCATTTACATAATTTAAGGAGGGCAGAGTGATCTTTGTAAATTGCACCTTTTCCTTCTTCATTTAAAATCACTATTTCCACCTCCTGAGTGGAGAGCTGGCCAAGCCCCAGCTGTCTGGTATCCCCATTCACAGGTGAACTTTATCAGCACATGAAGAAATGTCAGGGAGGGAGAGCCACGTGGTTACCCTCTGTTAGCAGACATTCCACAGAAAAAGCTCAGCTTCCGGCCTGCGTGTGAATCAAACTGATGCCCTTCATGCCTTTTTAGCCTCTCCCGTGAAATTCTTACTTAGCATTCCTTAAAGGGTGCTCACTGGACCAGGTGTGACTCCGCCTCTAATTATGCTTCATTATATTGACAGGCCAAGTGGTTTTCCTCATTATACTGTCATTAGCATAAGGAAAAAAGGCTCTGGTTGCCTAGGCAACCAGAAGTAACACATGCACTGTGCCTGTTGACTGCGATCCTGCTTCTAGTTTTTGTTATACTCTTGGATCCTCTCACTTGGTCAGAGGAACACAATCCATTTCCTAGTTACGCCTCTTGTTTTGTAGTCTTCTCTGCAATGCCCACCTGGTTTGACTGAATTCGCTTGAATTTGTTATCTTAACTGCTTATTTCCAGGAGCTGATACCGACGTTCTCCTTTTCTCTAAGCACACTGACTCTCCCATTCCTCTCTCAGCTCAAAACAGGATTTTCATATTTTCACATTTTGCAAGTATCACCACTAATTCCAAGATATTTTCATTGCTCCAAAACAAACCAAATCCTAGAACCATCAGCAAATTACTCTCCACTTTCCCCTCTTCAAAATCCAGGCAACCACCAATCTACCATCTATATAGATATGCCTCTTCTAGACATTTAGTATGAACTCACATAAATTTCATATAAAACGAGCAGGCATAGTGATGCATACCTATAATCTCAGCATTTGGGAGGCTGAGGTAGAAGGATTGCTGCAAGTTTAAGGCCAGCCTGGGCTACACAGTGAGTTTAAGGCCAGCCTGCACTACATAGTGAGACTCTACAAATTTATTAAATAAATAAATAAATTTCATATAAAGGGAATCATATAATATTTACTTTTATGTCTAGCCTCTTTAATTTAAAATATTTCCAACATTTTACCAGATTATGGCATATTATCAGAACTCTAATCTTGCTTACAACCGAATAATACTTTATTTTATGAATATGCCACACTTTGTCCATTCATCAGATGATAGGTATGTGGGTTGTTTCTACTATTTTAAATAATTCTGCTATGCATACTCTTGTAGAAGTTTTTGTGAGAACCTTATTTTTTTCCAGTTTTCATAAGTATCTACAGAGAAGTGAAATTCCTGGGTAATGTGGTAGTTCTGTGTTTAAGTTTTTGAGAAATTGTCAAACTGTTCTGGAGTGGCCATACATTTCATAGTATAAGCAGCATTTGTCTTCATTAGTCTGTGATATTAGGCAGCTTTGGTCCTCACAACTGTCTTGCATTTCTGTACATATTTTAGGATCAGCTTGTTAATTTCTATGAAAAATGCAGATGGGATTTTGATAAGTATGGTGTCCAATTTGCAGATCAGTATGTTCACATTGAATCTTTCAATCTATAGCAATTTAAACTATAAAATTAGATTTCTCACTATTGATTTGGTCTTCTTTAATTTGTCAATGAACTATAGCTTTCAGCTCTGTCTCGCACTTCTGTTAAATATTTCCTAAGCATTCATTTATTCATGCATTGGTATACTGGGGCTTGAACCCAAGGCCTTCACAATGAGTTATATCTCCAGCCCTTTTTTATTTTTTTATTTTGACACAGGGTATCACTAAGTTTCTAATTTGCCCAGGAGAGGCCAAAACTTGAGATCCTCCTGCCTCAGTCTCCCAGACTGCTTGGATTACAGGCCTGTGACACCAGGCCCCATCAAATATTTATTCTTTTTGATGGTATTGTAAGTAGAATTCTTTTAATTTCTTATCTGTGGACTTGAATTTTAAAATCTTCACTTTCAGCAAGACCTTCAAGGGATTCTTCAGTATGTTAATGGTTTGAGAAGTACTGCTCTACTGACAAACTCAACCCGAGTGACATCCACACAGCACTCCACATTCTGCCCCATAAAGCCCTTGCCCGCCAAGAAGTGAGGGCTATGAGCACAGTCGTAGAAAACAGTGACAGAAACAAACACGCTCCTCAGCTCTGTGAATTAAACGTGTTTAATAAGAGGAAGCAACCAGGTAACCTAACAAGCGTTTTCCTTTCTACTTTCTGTGCAGTGGAAAACTAGTATTAAATAGTCATTTAACTGAGAAGGAAACTACAATGCTGACTTTTGCCTGAATTATGTAGATAAATAATCCATTTGAAGTAATTATGTGGATATTTGTCAGCTCTTTCGTTTTCAGTGAATTTCTCATTCTTTTTTCCAATAACAGCAATAATTACAAGTTAGACCTTATCATAAATGTTCCATAAGCCCCGTTTTGTTTTATGATTCCAGATGTGATATCATTACCCCCATGACTTGGAATTAATCACTTAATGTCTGTAAATTATAATTTCTCCTACTGAATAATGAAGGAATTGGACTAAATTTCTCTCTCCCTCACCCTCTCCCCCCCCCATTTCTCTTTGGTTTTATGTGAGATAGTAATTTTCAATTTATCACTTGCAAAACCTATCACTTAATTTTATGAACTGTGTCTTACAGAATCAGTCATAATTAAAGCATGATTGTGAATTAAATATGTAAGGTCTGACATTTTCGTACATAGTTATAGAAAGGGGCCAAATTCATTGCAGCATGTTTACGGTCATATAACAAGATATTGGCTTCCCTTATAGTTTTAAGAAACAACAGTTAATGAAAAAATTAAACAAATGGAGAATTCCTTGAAGTTAATTGAAAGGGTATCTATTCACATGTAAGTTCTCTCAGCATTAACCCTGTTCTATGTATTTAATACTGTCCCCTTCCTCATCTTACACTAGCACACTAGCACTTTCATGGAAATCAATGTGTCAATTACTATATAGGCACAAACGGTTAATAATATGATTCTTCCAAAGATAAAGTGAACATTTCAGTGAAAAGATACTAAACTGGAGGCCTTTGACAGTGCTTATCACCCTCTATATTCTAGAAAAGCCCAGTCCCAGTGTTTGGGAACTGCTCCCAAGTTACTATGAGGCCAGAGAACAATGCAATGTATGTGGGGACTCACTGATAGAAGCATTGTGCTGGACAATTGCAAGATCCATGGACGCTCACCACCCGGGTCAGCAGTAAATGACTACAAGTCAAAATGTTCAGTCATTGTCAGCTTTCATCAAGGACATGGGGTTCATTCTTGGTCCTGACAGTGCCCAGGTCCATATTCTAGAGCTCCATATACCGCTCAGGCTAATGGTTTGGTTGATTTAGAGTATGCTTGGGATGTGATGATTACAAGTCAAGACAGCTGTAAGCTGAATTCCTATGCTATGACATCATGCCCTTAAAAAGAAGTTGGCAGTTTGACTCACATCTATTCTGACTTCAGGGTTCCTAGAAACATAGCCTAAGGGAGAGGATCTTGCTCAGAAGTCTACCTAGGGAGCAGCCTCACAGGAAACTTGTAAGCAAAGACGGGAAGCAAAGAATGCTGGGGAAGAGGCTAAGTGGCAACAGGGATTCAAAGGAAATCTACCCTCAGTTTGGAGTGTGAACAGCACACAGAATTGTTCCACCTGGAGTCCAAGGGCTGGCCACTGGCTCCCCTGCGCCACTTATCTTGTGATGAGTGGGTGGATTGGAAATTCCCAGGAGTCTCTGATAGGGGGCCTGAGGGCAGTGCTCAGGAGAATGGGCAGTTGTGAGCCATGAGCAACAGTGCACAGGGGTTGAGGGAGACAGATGTGCTGGTTGGGAAAACTTCCAGCATCTACTAGAGTCCAACTCCACAAAGGACAGAGGAATAGTTAATGAAGTTACTTTAAGAAGGTACTGAGCTGTCAGTGTGGGTGGCACATTCCTATAGCTCAGGTTACTTAGGAGCTGAGGGAGGAGGATTGTTTGAGTCCAGGAGTTAGAGGTCAGCTGGGGCAACATACCAGGACCCCCATCTCAAAATAATGATAATAACAATAGGATTATAATGATATTTTTGGTAGCACTAGGGATTGAAACTAGGTCTTTCACATAGAACTTCATCCTGGGACCTGTTTTTGTTTTTGTTTTGTTTTGTTTTGTTAAATGGCTCAGACTGATACATTTCTTTAACAGAGTGACTAAAAAGAGCCAAGCTTTTAACTAAGATTTTATTTGTTCAGATCTCTGGCCAAAGCCATGCTGATGTTTGATTTTTTCCTTCACAAAGTGAAGAATAACTTTATAAAACTTATTCCTTGGAGACAGATTTTATTTTATGGTTTTCAATTGGAGTAAGTCACAATATACTGACCAAACATTCATTTTGTGTTCAGTATCTATTTTCATCCATGTTCATTCTTCCAATTGCTCACTTCTCACTATTTTTTGATTGCCTTCTGCATCATGCAAGATATGTGGAGTGCATACAATAAAATGATAATCCTGTGTCACCATTTCTCTCGAGTGAGTTTCTGAGCTGAGGTCACGCTGGTCTTGGCTGAGATTAGCTGGCTTCTCCTCTGGCCTTACTGGAGAATCACTCTCATGTTTAGCACCTACCAATTGCCTGATGAAGGTTGACATCTGCTGGGATGATAATCTCTGTTTCACATGGTTTCTCATCTTTCAGCAGGCAAGCCAGGCCCAAGAAAGAAGAAGAAACAATAAGGCCATTTGTTGAGCTCATCAAATGAAATCAATCTGCATCTCACGCTGTCCTGAAACATCAACTTTCATGCAGACCTTTGAAATCACCTAACTTCTTTCCAGTGTTGCTGCTCTGCAAACCTAATTGCTACATGTCAGCCAGAACAGTCCTTACAAATACTAAGAAAAATGTTTGCCAGTCCTTGGCTCAACACTGTCCAGTGATCTCCCATGTCAGAGGAGAAGTCGGGAATTTTCAAGACCTTCCTGTTCAAGACTCTGCAAGAAAATACCTTTTCCTCCTGCCTCACCTTCCACACTGCCCTTGCATGCAGAGTTCCAGCCAGAGACCCTCCTCCTATGCTACTGACCTGCTAATGGGGCATGAGTCACTCAGGATCTTGGAGTTCCTCTTTGCTTATAACCTGTTGTGTCTACTTTCTCAGTTCTTCTCAAAGGTCACCTCTTCAAGGAGAACTTCTCTGGCCAACCTGTATAAACGAGTACATCCTGCATTCTATGTAACCCTTGTCATGGTTTGTCTTGCTTCATAGCATCTACTCAAACCTGAATTATTATATATACATTTGTTTCTTTTCTCCCCTACTAGCATACGAATTCCATGAGAATAGTGACTTTCTTTCTTTGGTTCACTGCTGTACCCCAGTATCTAGAACAGAGTGATAAATGATGATTTGCTAAATGAATGAGTCAGTGAATAAAGATATTTTTGCTTAGGAGATGGCATTTAAGATTTCAGTTTTTCAAACCTCTCAGTAAGGGATGAATTGCTGTGATGCCAATGAACTTTAAATAAATGAAGACAAACACTGGTGTCTTATTAGTGTGAACCACCAGCCTTATCTACTATCTTGGCTTTGTGCCATGGTTAGATATCTTCTAAATGCCATTTGAACAAAGATGAAACTAATAAAAACTAGAACATGAGTTCAGATTGCCCTGTTACATTGCTCTACTGGATTTATCTTTCAGTGTTATCAGGTGAATAAAGATAATTTCAAACACAATTTAAGTGAAAAGTGTTCACAGTTCAACACAATATGAACTTTCTGCTTGTAGTTTTCCCTAAAAGAATATTTTAAAATGTCTGGAGGATAGCTTAAAATAATTGAAATATATGAAAAGAGCAAAATTTTTACAAGTTTTCTTTGCAGTTCTATAAAAGGAAATCACCACTAGTTTGAACATGGGTTTCTTTTTTAATTTTAATTTATAAGAACTTAGTACAGAAAAATATATTCTTGGCCCAGTAATCATTTTCCTTACTTGGTAGTATGAATGGAAACAAAGCCATGGATTTAACTGGCAAAACTGGGCAGGATGGTGGGAAAAACAATGAAAAGTATGCAACACTAATCAGCATATCTCTAGCGTATTTCATATCTCAAGTTTAGTTATTTGCCAGCTTGGCATGTCTTTATTTGTGAGAAAGGGAAGAAGTGAACAAACATACAATAAAGTCTAGTGTATGGGTACCTCTCAATGCAGCCTCTAACCCAAACATATTTGTTTGGAAAACATAAAATAAAGTCATTTTATAGTATAAGAAATGACAGTAAGTAAATTAAGATGAGGTAAGAGTCATGAAATAGGAATACAGGGTGCTTGAATTTAATTTATTCAAAAGTCTTCACTGAACTGAACATCTTCCTTTAAGTCTAATTACAAATTTGAATCTTTGTTATGTTTCAATTATTATAGCCATAAAAAGCAGCACTGGCTAAGGATACATTTAATTAGAAAAATCTAATCAGCTTGAAGTTGGTCAACTATTTCATTTGGTTTTTTTATGAAGATCTAATGTGTTGAGAGCTTTTGTTTATACTTTTGTAGGTATATCTTCATGTTCTGTTTCGTTTAGTGCACAAATAATTTTAAAACTATACCTGTTTATTTCAACTACTTTTCTAGGACAGTCCAAATAAAACAAAAATGCCTTAGCTGTTTTGTAATTGTATTATGTATACAGTGAGCTTTAACTTTCTCATTTCGTTACTAAGTTTTTGTCTAATTTGCATAATGTTTTAAATTTACTCTGCATATATAAAAAATAAAATATATACAATATAAAATTAAAATATATTAAAAATATAGGAAATAACATATAAGTATATAAAATGTATAATATGTTACAATGTAAAATAAAAATATGCATTGTAGTAGTAAAATAAAATTGAAAAAAGAGTAGCTATGGATTAATAGAGATCAACTATAGTCTCTGGATGGATATTTAGATCATATTTACATTACAGGAAAGAGATAACCATCAGATGATTATTTAAATATATGTGCCAAATGTTGATTAATGTTTTGTAGGACAGCAAAAGGAGGTTGTTCCAGGATCCTTTTGGCTATATAAGATTTATCAAAAAATGGCTTTAAAACACGAGGAATTATTTCTCACTTAGTATGACATTAAAAGCAGGACTGATGGAAGTCACTTCAAGTTCACTAGAGTCCCAAATTCTTGAAATTTGTTTTGCTAAACTTAGTTGGCTTGCTATTTTCTTTTCCTGGCCAGAAGATGGTGGCAGTATTTCCTAACAAGGTAGCCTGAATATCAAATGGAGAAACCAGGTTATCCCAGGTAAACTGTTGACAATGGTCACCTTTTCCACAATCAATCTTAACTTTCTTTACATAGGCCTCATTCTCCTCAATGGTTAAAAATAATTAACATTTTCCTGTACAATAATCTAGCTCAATCTATAATTTTCTATCTAATCTTGTCATTAAAATAGCAGTCACACCCAATTAGTCAGTAAAATTCAATTATTACAGCTCTCACAGTATAAGCCATCACCTGGTACATGTTTCCACTGAGAGAGAGTGGAGAATAAAGGGAGAAAAGAGGCTCTTCTAGGCAAGTCATGGGGTGATGGTTTCCTAGGTGAAAGAGCTGGACCATATTGGCTTGTCCCAATGGTGGCATCAGTGAGTTCCATCCAGGTATTTGATAGTTAGGAAGAGTCAGATTTTAATTTTAAGAATTACTGAACTGGTGGACATGTTTTCCCAGACAATGTTTACCTTTAGCTCAGCAGCGTTTCCCTTTGGAGCCTATAAATCCTTCTCTTCAGGGATCCCCATTGTTCCAGCGTGCCATTGCTAGGCCGGCTCACAGCTCCAGCCCTCAGTTATTCTCAGAGATTTCCCCAGGAAATCCCGCATTTCTTGGGTCCTATTTGCCACCCTCCGAGAACTTAGGGCAGACACACTGAACCTTTTAGAGCTTTCAATGATGCAAATAGCCCTCTGTGGCACATTTACAATAGTTTACCACCCCTGACTTAAGGGAATGAAGCAGGCAGTGACTCTGCTTACCCACCATGTCTCACTGGCTCAGCTCTCACAGAGAGCTCATTGTCTTGAGAAGTCCCCAGAGAAGAAGACACTATTCCTATGACTCGGAATATACAACAGCTTCAGAAGTTGTAAACATACTCTGTGTGACCCATGTGGATTCAACTCTAACTTTTCCAAACTCTCCCTTCTCCAGAGTAGAAGTGTCTCTATCTCCACTATCTGTTTATACTTCTTGTGGCGTGAGTAGGGCTGAACTAGCCACAAATCAAGCCTTGATGGCAGAGTCCCCATGGACCCTACTCATGGTTCTTCTGGGCTAGGGGCTGATCTTAAGAGAAAAAAATTCTGACATAAGTATCATAAATCCTTATCATAAATAACGTTATGCACATACATTTTCTTACTATCTTGCCTTGTTGAGGCAGAGTACACTTCTCTCTTAGGGTTGTTTCTACACATTTATTGACAAGTGCTTGTTTTCCAGGTCCTCTGAATTAGAACTTCTCCTTTCACTAAGACCCTAAGTGATGCCTTCGCATTTTGAAGTTTTAGAAGCATGGCCTTACCAGCTTTTGAGCAATAAGTGCCCCGAGAAACTAATTACAATTGAAAAGTGATAAAATCAGTTGCATTCTGAACTGAAAACTCAAGTATATTGAAAGAAGTTCCCAGCTTCCAGGAAGAATTGTAAAACACAAAACTAAACATGCCTTGGTTATATTCCAACATTCAAAAATGAAGTGGAAAATGTTACAAATTTTAAAAAAGAAACAAAGACTTATATACAATGAGGAAAGGAAAAACTATTAATGACAAGCTTATCATATCCTACAGAAGGACAGAATAACCATGTACTACAGCAAAAATGGGAAAAAGTAGAAAGCAGTGCAAAATGCAGGTGCTAAGGAAATGGAACTTACTGCAGCAATTCGGTACACAGCTAAGATATCATGCACTTGTCGTGGAGAAACAAAGGTAGTTGTGTATGTGCAAGGATTCAGAGAATTTAGCCTCCATGTATCAAGCTGAGGAAAATCCTGAAGACAAAACTCTAACTAAAATCAAAAGATCCAGACAGAAATATGATGGTAGGGAGATAACAGGAAAAGGAGCGGGGCGGGATGGCATGCACCTGTGGTCTCAGTTACTGGAGGGACTGAGGCAGGAGACTCGCTTGAGACCAGGAGTTCAAGGTCAGCCTTGGGCAACAGAGCAAGATTTTTTTTAAATAGTGAGCAAAGAAGTTGCTCATAAATTGTTGGATCAGAAATCAAATTAAAGCAAAGTTCACTATATGCACTATCATTAATTTTTCATTATAATCCTGGAAAGTGAGTATATTTTCTTTAACCCCAAACATACTGGCTTTAAACAAGAAACAGTCTGTTCTGATTTCTGTGAGTCACAAGTCTGGGAGCAGCGGTTTTGTTTCTGGTCTCTCATGAGCTTGAAGTCAGGATGTCAGTTGGGGTTGGAGGTATCAGATGGCTGGGCTGTAGCCGCAGGATCTGTTTCCTGGATGGCCTGTCCCATGGCTGGAGACCAGAGGATGCAGGCCCTGGGCACATGGAACTCTCTCCAAGACAGCTGGGTCCTTATGACATGGCAGCTGGCTGCCTCTAAATGAACATTCTAAGAGAAACATGTAGAAGGCACAGTGTTTTTCATGATATCACTTTTTTTTTAGATGTCACCTATTGTCACTGTCACTTCCACTTTGGTATATTTATTAGGAATAAAACCACATCCAACATGGTTGAAAAAGAAAGAAGCTGTAGGGTTTTGAATGAGGATCAATGGGAGTGCAGATGTTTTAAATTAACATAACAATGCTATTCTATTTCCCCAAGTTTGCATGGTCCATAGGCAGTCTGTTTTGAGCGCCAAGCTTATAGCTAAGAATGCTATCTAGAAAACAAGACATGTTATGTAATAATAAAAGGTGAAAGTCAGGAGCTGATTTTGTCATAAATCTACATGTAAACAGTATGGCAGCTAAATAAAATAAAAATTAATAGAAATATATGAGTTTGGTAAAATACACTTAATTATATACTATGAATTAGACTGATGCGGTAAATTTTAAAATCAAGTAAATAGGAAAATAGAAAATTCCACAAAGGTTATTAAATATTCATTTCCAAGATAATATGTTTTTATGCCCATGAAATCTTCTTAAAATCAATAGAGTATCCAATCATAATGTACTGCAGATAAATGATGTCACAACTGGTCAATAGCTCAAGTATTATAAAGAATATATATAGATTTATAAAGAAATATATATAGAATTATAAAGAAAAATTCTTTATAATTCTATCAAAGAGAGAATCACAACTAGTATGACTAATCTCCAGGCAGCATTTAAAGGAACACAATACCAAATTTAAAAGGCACAGAAAAACTGGATGCAGGAAAAATTTCATAAACTTCAGTGCCTATAGTAAAAAAGCATATCGGAAAAAAGAAACTTAGTTTTTATACTAAGAAATTAGAACAAGAACAAATAAAGATGCCACTAGGAGATAAGTAATGAAGAAAATTGCTTCATTTACTGAAATGGAAAACACAAATAGCTATATCACCAAAGTGGCTTCTTAGAGGGAATTTATAAAAGAGAAAAACCTTCATGATTTAGGTTAGAGGAAAAACAAATGTGTGTACTGTGTGTGATTAAGCATATGCAAGGAGATACAACCCCGTGGAGAAGTTTCAAAGGATTACAGATTAACGCAATGAAGTTATAGGTCAATAAAATTGAAAACAGAGGGCACAGAAGATGACATATTAAATTATCAATTATCAAAATTGATCTTTTCCTGAAGTAGAAAGCATGAAGAGATCAATATTTAGGTAAGAATTCTTTAGAAAAGCGGGTCAGAAAATTTCACAGCTCTCTTCTCTCCATTCTTAAAGAATCAGTAATTGCCCTGTTCTTCTAAATATTCCAGGTCACAGAGACAATAAGGAAAATTCAAAGGAACAAATAAAAGAATCAAGAAGAACCAGGACTCACCTTTCAATAATGAAAAATCACTCAGGAACAAGAGGTTTTCTGAGGTATTTATTTCAGATTTACAGAATTTTCCCCATGTAATTTGGGAGAAGCTTTACTATAAGCCAAAGAAAAGTGCAGAAGCTGATTGGAATGTATTTATTCACAACTTGTTCATATTTTAAAGGAATTGTTGTTCAGTAGCCACTCATTCAAGAGATGTTTCATAATTGCTATAATATGAAAGAGTCAAAGTGAATCCTAATGGAAGTATTAAATAGAGCTCTATGTTGTCAACTAGTTTATTTCTCATTTGAAAATTATCTGACATGTTTTCTTTTTTTATAAAGAAATAAAACAATATCTCCTACCAATATATGGTCTCCTGTACAGTCAACACAGTCTTAACTCACCATGCAGAGTATAAATGATAGCCTTCTCAGTCACACTAAGTCACCTCAAGCAATTTAATTTTTAGAGGGAAACAACATTAAAACATAGATGGGCTTTATATGAGATTAATTTATTCATAATTTTGAAAACAAGACAATAGCAGTAACACAATTTTACTAACCTTATCTCAATCGTATGAAACAATTCATAAAAATTAACACAATTTAATTCCAGTTAAATAGACCGGCACCCCAGTTGGCATGCCATACTAATTCACATTTCAATTTTTTTCTAATTTAAATTAATGAATATACTTGGTGCTGTGGAAGAGCTACTGGATGGCTCGTCTTTCAAGCCAGTAAATAAGAATTTAAAACCTTCTGGTGACTAAGGCAGTTTATCTGGATTTGCATCACAATTTTTATAAAGATATGTGAGGGATTTCAATAGACTCACTTCCACTATACCGAGAAAGCTTGGCACAATGGAAGAAGTATTAAATTTACAGCTGCTTTGAACAGTGGCATTATGAAAATAAAATCTCATTTAATATGTGATAAAGATAGAAGTTAGGTAGCAGGAGAGAATTTAGCCAATGCACTAGTCTGTATCTGAATTTATGTTGCTTTTCTGTCACCTCCTATATAGATTTGTTTTATGCAGGAGAAATATTTAATACCATTTCCCCCTATGTTTTCTTTTTGTCATCCAAGTTCTGACAACTCTACTACCAAATGGCTTAAGCCAAAAATGGTAAAGTTCAATTTACTTTCTCTTTCAGAGAAAAAGTTTGGTATCTCAAAGTTCTCAGGCAACCAACAATGTTTATCTGACTTCCATCTAAAACATGTGCACCAATTAGTCTAATGTAAGAGTGTTATACACACTACTAATCAATTCCTTTTAGTCTTTGAAATGTACTTATTTCCTGCCAGATCTACCAGATCTTCAAACAATTTTAAGAACTTTCTTTAGTGTTAAGCAAGGCTACTACCGGCATCAACTCTGTCTCCAAAATGTGAAAAATTATCATTGCGAAGATTAAACTACAACCTGTAAGTCAGATTATTCAAATTGTTCATTCATAGAAACATCCCCTCCCCAAGAATCAGCCACATTTGCCACCTGAGGCGAGATGGAGCCCCCTTTGATGGTTACACCTGCTTCATGCGTATCTTGTAAGGGTAGTCATCACCGTGTGTTTACAAGCTGACACCCCAGTAACTGGGGGACCCACGTAACAGAGGGAGCTTCATAGGTGTGGATGAACCTCCCTCCCTGTTCTCTCCCTACCTCTGTCCCTCTCTTTCTTCCTTCCTTTCTTCCTCCCTTTCTGCTTCTCTCCTTTCCTTTTTTCTTTTTTGTGTTTAACCCTTCTTTTGCTTTAGTCATAGTATGCTTTGTGTTCATTTCACATTTCATATTATGTACCATGTATCTGTGTGTGAATGGTCCTGACATGTTTAAACCTCTCTGGGTAGAAGGCAGGGTAGGTTGATTTGCGGAACTATCGCTTTCAATTAGAAGCCATTGCACACATTTTTTAGAAATAAGCCAGGAGCAGAGGCACACACATGTAGTCCCAGCTACTTGGAAAGCGGAGGCAGGAGGATCACGAGTTTGCTTCAGCCCAGGAATTCAAGGTCAGTTTGAGCAACATGGAGAGATACTGTCTCTCAAAACAAATAAATCGACCAGGGGCGGCGGTGCACCCTTGTAATCAGGAGGCTGAAACACAAGGATGGGAAGTTCAAGACCAGCCTGGACAGTTTAGTAATCTACCAGGACATTGTCTCAAAATCAAAAATAGAAAGGATGTAGCTCAGTGATACTGCACTGAAAAATAAATAAGGATATAAATACATAAGCAAATAGCATACAGGTTTTACACTCACATAAGCAAAACAAAAGCAAAAGCTGCCAAAATTTATCTCCAAGACAGTGCATATAGCAGGAGAGCAAAGTTATGATGCATTTGTTGACTGTGGAATAAAATTATCTTTATGATATATTCGTTCTTATTTGTGTATAACTATAAAGCATTATAAATTGTAAAGCATGGAGACGACATTTCTGGGAAGAGTTTCAAACTACAGCAGTTGAAGGAAGATTCATTTTCTTTTATTATACTTTTTGTTGCATTTTTCATTTAATTTTACTTTTGAAATAATTCTGTTGCATATTTTATTTTTATTTATCTTGGAGAGGGTGCTTTTTACCCTAGGCAGCTTTACTTTGCTAATTAAGTTATGTTTTGATCTAGGGCAGGCCATGGGAGAAGAGGCCCTGGGAGACGGGCACAGTCCTGTAGAGAGGACCTGTCTAGCTCTCCAAGGAGCATCCTGAGCGCCCGGCCACTGGGGGGAGCCCCGCCAGGCCGCGCACCTGGGCGGTTGCCTGGCAACTGGGCCAGGCGTGGCCGAAGCTCACAATTGGACTAGTCTCAGGGTCCCTGCCCCGCCCTTGCGCCAGTCTGGCTTTACTCTCCCCTAGCGCTGCCCGGGAGCCATGGACACGCGCGCCTGTCCCTGCTGCGCACGTGCCCGCCGGCCTGCTCTGCTCCGAGAGACGCCTGTCAATTCTGGGCGCCCAAGCGGACTCCCGGAGCCCAAGGTCAGGGCTGGGAACTGCAACAAACTACAGAGAAAGATCCAGACCGTGGGAGACGCTCTCGCGGGCCCAGAGGCTTTGCTGCCCTGAGAGCCGCGACTCTCGATCGCCCCCAAGATTAAGAGGTGAGATCTGCACGTTGGTCCTGTCGCTCAGCTTTTGAAATTCAATGTCTCCTCTCCAGATTTTTCTGACAAAACCGAAAGGCATAGTAGAAAACACCCAGAATGTAAACTGTGCCTTATGGGTGAGCAGAAACCCACAGAAGTTTTAATTTATTCCTAACAGCCCTGTACCGTGGGACTTTGCTAAATAGTACTTTGCAAGAGTCATCTCATTGCTTTTTCATGCACCCCATGAAATAGGTACTATCACGATCTCCAATTCACAGATGAAGAAAGTGGGGTACAGACTAGGCGGCTTACCTGGCCAGGTACATGCTGCTAGTTGGTATAAATAACGATGTAGAGGAGAGAGTCTCCGCTTAAACCTGCACTCTTTCCACCGTAGCTCGTTGTCCTCCCGCATTTCTCTTGCTAATGAACCTGCCATGTCTCAGACTCCACTGAAATTTGATGAGCTCTACCAGTCTCTCTTCACAGAAGAAAAACGCATCTGGGTTTGCACGTTCTCTTCAGCTTTCATGTAATTCCAGGGTTTTCCAATCCAAACATGGAGCTGAAGTTAAGACATTCTATTCTTTCCACTGAGATTCGGTATAGATGGTTAGTCCATGCACACCTAGGTGACCCAGGGTCTTGCTGAGGAAAAGCTTGGAACCCAGAGCTGGTGGGCGGGAACCTTGTACCTCCACGTTCCGGGAAGCTCTAGGTGTGAGTCTTAGTAGCTGGTAGTGGGGGGTGGCACTGAATGCTGCTCTTTCCTTGCATTACCTGGGAGAGTGTAATCCATAATAAAACAAGCCCCAGACTGCTGGTTACACCCTTGTCCCTTGATTGCACAGTGTCACAGGCTGCCAATGCTTTGTTTGGGATGAGCAATGTCAGAGACAACACTGAAGTCTCTTTTTCGGAAATCCTCGTCCTCACAAATGAGGTGGCATCGATTCAGTACAATCAATAAGCTATTTAGGAGTATCTTATCATATCCATAGGGGACAAACGTACATATGCAATATGTCACTGCCATAAACAGGAGCTCACATAAGTGCCACCAAGCCATGAAGCAACAGCCAAGAGGATGACTCCGGCACCCTGAGGGCTTTGCACAGAGCCTGTTTATACAGTAGCCTAACAAGTTGTCTGGCTTCGTATCCATTCTACATTACAAGGAGATAAGAGGGGAACATAGCAGTGACAGCAAGCAGGCCATGTAAGCCATACACCGCATGATCATCTGGCTTTTTCTTTGTATCCTCCATTGCTGTGGGGAGACCAGTGATGATCATACACACATAATTTCCCTTTCTTTCCTTTCTTTTTTCACTCACCCCAGTTGCTCTTTACTTTTGAGCATTTTCCTTTCATTTCACAATGTTTATCATACCTCCTAATTTTTATTCACTCTTTCAGGTTCTTACACTAGTGAGAAAATATGTTGCTTACACATGGATGTCTTGTTTATTTCACTTATGATTATGGTTTCTAGTTGTGACCATTTATCTGAAAAAGCCTCAAAACTTCGTGCTTAAAAATACGTATACTGAAATGTTGGGGCTGAATCCTGTTGGATTTTGTCTAATCTACACTTTAAAAATATTTTTCTATTCAGAGAATGAACTATGTGGGGTTACTGTGGAAGCAGTGAGACAGATTAGGAGACTGTGGCAATGCTTTGGTCTAGGATAGTAGCACAGGTGGCTGTCAGGATGGATCTTGGAGGCGAGCGGATGTGATTTTTCTGGATATGATTTCCTGGTAAATTTAAAGATGAGGGAAAGAAAAAGATGGAGGGCAACACTAGCGTTTAATCTGAGTAAGTAAGTGGATGTTGATGCCATTATCAGAAATTGGGAGAAATGGAGAAAAGCAGGATGACAGCAAGGGTTCTGCTCCAGCCAGGCACACTGGCACTTTCTGCTACCCCAGCTACTCAGGAGGTTAACACAGGAGGGTTGCCATTGCAGCATGAGTTTGGGAAACTTAGCAAGACCCTGTCTTTGAAACAAAAATTGTTTTTAAAAGACTTAGGATGTAGCTTGGTGCCAAGGCCTTAGTTTCAATCCCCCGTACCAACAACAAAGGGAGCTGGGAATGTAGTGTAGCACTCTCTGGGTCCAACTGCACTACTTGGGAAAAACAAACAAAAAAAAAACAACAAAAAAAAGTTCTACTCTGGGCATGTTACATTTGACATCCATACGAGAATGAAGAACAGCTAGTATATAGCTTTGCGTGATACTGAATACTGAACTCAAGGAATGTGGAGCTACATCCCTAACCCCTTTATAGTTTTGTTTTGAAACTAGGTTTGCTAAATTTCCCAGATTGCCCTTGATCTTATGATCCTCTTGCCTCAGACTCCCAAATAGCTGGGATTACAAAATGCACCACCACTCCTGGCTAAATAAATAACTTTTGAACTCTGGGCAGAGACTGTAATGCCTGTATAAACTTGAGAGTAAATGATCAAAAGCTGGAAATTAGGCCGAAGGTCAGGAGATGTGATGAGCCACCAAGGGAGTTACTGAAGATCAGACAGGGTGTTGGTAACCTGGCTCTGGGCATGGCAACAGCGAGTCATCCAACAGAAGAAGGGCAGCTAGCAGTGGAGACTCAGGAAGAGTAGGTGTTGGTGTAAAACAGAAACAGCCATGGAGACTGTCTGGTTGCCCAGAGAAGCATCTCTAAAGAGGGAGCAAATGGTCTGCAGTGAAACACACTGCTATGGAGAGTTAGGTGAGAGAACAGGTTTGTGCTAGCAGATGCGATAGCAAGATACAATCTTTCCACTGCAAATTTTGAGAACTCAGCTGCTACTCATGCAACCCTTTAATGTAATGCGGAGTGTGACTTCTGACACTGTGGGACACAGGGTACAACTGATGCCACAATCTCAGTTCCTCTCCATCTTTCCAATGTGTGCTGTCCCCATAATGGCTCGAGTATCTCCTGTAGTCCCTGCTCCATACCCTACTATTTAACAATTTTGGCAGAAATGGTCTTTTTACATAGTTCTGGCAGAAGAATCTGACACCTGATAACTGCTTTGAAAATATGTTTGTGCAATCTAGTGTTCCAGGAGAGGGATGGCTCACTCAAGATGGGCCAAGCCTAGGTCCTTTCCTGGAACAGAGCACAGAAGGCACAAGCCTCATCCCCCTATCTAGCATGGCTTCCTCGTATGACAGTCCGGTTCTTTCCCTAGAAACAAATGAAGGGAGAAGAGCAAGCTGGGCTCCTACTGTCCCCACTATGCAATCCAAAGATTTGTTGTTTTCATAAACGATAGAAAGAAATAGAAGTATATACTAGAATGCACATGATAATTCAATCATTTATGAAAATGTGTAATTAGCTTTAAAACTACTTGAGTACCTCCTTCCTACTTAACAATGGCACAGTAACCCTTCATTACACCTCTGGCATCTCACAGAGCCCAGAAGAGTATTATATAAAGTAAGCACCCAAAAGTTCCATAAATTGTGCATGATCTTTTAAAACTATGAAGCCCGTGTAGCTTCTACACTGTTGGGGAACATAGTACTGATATGAAGCCTCATAGGGAGGAACTTGACAACTTCGTCAACCTCACTTCTGGGTAGAATGGGAAATCTCTTTTAAAGAAGGGAGGTGAGAGGAGATTAAAAATACCTTGCAAATGGTACTGATTATGATTTTTTAAATATTTCAACTTTATGCCAACTGAATATCTTTAAATTTGTATGTAATTCCTATTTTCTGAAATCAGTGGCAATAAACCATGAGAACATTGTTTCCTAAGAAACAGCTGCCTTGCCAAGGGACATATGCTTTAAAATATTTTTTAATTAATAAAAATAAAGACAAAATTCACCCTGTAATACTGATTTTCATTTTCTTCCTTTTTTCTTTCTTTCTTTGGCTGCTGTAGTTTTTGTTTTAGTCTGGAAACCAAGCACCTTTTGGAAGCTGGTCAAGCATGGCTTTAGCAGATAAGAGACTTGAGAACTTGCAGATCTACAAAGTTCTTCAGTGTGTTCGGAACAAAAACAAGAAGCAGATAGAGAAGCTGACCAGGCTTGGATGCCCTCAACTGATCAACTTCACAGACCCTGTGGATGGACTTAGCGCTCTACACTTAGCCTCAGTTTCCAATGACATAGATATGGTCACCTTTCTCCTTGAACTCGGAGCTCACCCTGATGTGCAAGACCATAAGGGCTGTACTCCCACCATGAGGGCTGCTGAGCTGGGCCATGAGTTGTCAGTGGAAATATTAGCCAAAGCAAAGGCTGATATGAAGATAGTCGATAATGAAGGAAAAGGTAAAATATCCCAATGTTCTATCTGGCTGAAGGCAACTTACTGTGTAGCGAAATGTCAACACAATGGATTTATGAGGGAATTTTTGTTTTGTTTTCCAAATTGAGAAGTAAGTTACTTGTGGTTTTAAGTCAAAGGCTCCATTCTCATTCCTGTACCTAAGGGTATTGATTCCTCATTATTTGAAAACAGTTTAGGTGTCTCTTAGAGAAAACAGTTCTGCGAACTTGATCATTTACAAAGAAAATTCACATGGGACTAATCTGTATTTGGTGGCTTCTTTTAAATGAGGAAAATTTTCAACATTACACATAATTGACTGATATTACCATAATCATAATCACCTGTTAAAAAATATAAAATTTTGTTAGAAGAAAAGATTCTTCATCTATTCGAAACTTGAGTAGTACAAGAGTTAGGTCTCCAAACGAGTTTTACCCCTTCTCAGCAGTCTGAAGGGAAAAGACTTGCATTTGAGAATTCCAGAGGACGAAGGTGGGGTCTGGCCTAAACTCTTAACTTGCTAGGGTCAGTTTTTCTCCTACTGGGAATTGAACCTGCACGCGCTCCACCACTGAGCTACATCGCCAGCACTTTTTTACTTATTATTTTGAGACAGGATCTCCCTAAGTTTCCCAGGCTGGTCTTGAACTTAGGATCTTTCTACATCAGCCTTGCAAGTAGCCAACTAGGATCAATTTTTAAAATAGTTGGATATGACTTGAAATGTTACACATGGCATTTGGAGGACTATTCATTTGAAAAGAGCTATACTTCCACATCCTCTGTTCTCCTTAGCCCCATGTCATGACCATGGTCTGGAGTTTCATTCTTGAATATCTTGAGGTTCCAGCAAGATTTGACCCATTCTTAAGAAAAACATCACGAAATTACCACCAGGCTTAATATAAACTGGTAGATTTAGTCAGTTGTCCAAGAGAATTGCTACCAATGCAAAGCCATTAATGTCAGCCTGGCACTGGAGAAATGAATCCCATTTCATAATGTTAATGTTTTTTGACAGAAGCAAAGTGTACTTTTGTAATTCTCTTCAGACTTGATATTTGATAGATGACTTGTTTAAAACAAGAGCGAAGAGCAAAGAAAAGGAAAAGTTATTTAATAGGACCACATAGCAAAATGATTTTCAGATGCATTCAGAAGTCAAGTGTGGTTTAAAAGATTTAATCTTGGAACAACAGGAGCCTCTGAAAGTTTTATACAGCACCGTTTCCCAAAATGGGCTCCACGGACCATGGAATCACTGGGGTATTAAGAAACCAGAGCTGGTTCCACTGTTGAATTCATTAGAGCATCACTGAATAAAATAAATTCAGGCATGTTTCTTTCTTTCAGTCCAAAGATGGTAACATTTCCCATATTTATGTAACCATGAAATAGTTTTTCAATATGGTATCAAGAATACTTGGAGCATTAAAAAGTCAGCTTTGAGAAACACTGTACTGGAGCACAGATATAAGTCACCAAAAAATGTTGAGAAATTTTATACTATAAGGAAATCAAAATTACAAACTTTTTAAAAGTCCAATGAAAATGAGAAACTAGATCACCTAAATATTTGTAGCAAAGGCAACAGTCATATAGTTAATGTTTATGCTCATTCAAACCAGTATTAACCCTATGGAGATTCTCGAAAATAAATATTGTGAAGAAAGCGATTAGACAAATCATATAGGGCAAAAATTGAAAATTGAAAATGAAACTTGAAACCAATGTAAAATCTTATTTCACTTGTAACCTTTTAGTCAGTACTGGGTGGTTTGTGGTTTGCCTGTGACCCTGGTCTTTCCCCTCCCATTCTTGAGCCTGACTCACCTTACACATCTTTGGCTGGCAGCCACTTACTGACTGCTTTGCTCATCCTACCATAATCTCTCTGCCACTAGCATCTTATTTCCTGGTGACAGATGTTTAACTCTCTGCACATTTTTTTCTAAAGGATAAGCAAACACTGAACTGGTTAAGTGGATCTTTTGAAGGATATGAGATATGCTGTAGGCCAAAGCTGGGCCCACATAGACTAACAGAAATGTGTATGTCATCATTACAAAATACCCATTTCGTAAGTGCCTGAAGGAGGACCTTTTTAAAGACATTTATTCTTGTCTGGTGTTGCTTAGTTTGCATTTATTATTGCCATGTAGTGGTTGTTTTGGTCAGTCTTGCTATGTCTTGCCCTTTGATTTCTACTTTGAACTATGTCTTCAACTGCCATTTTTCTTGGTGGCGTTGGGGATGCTATGGGCAAAACCCAGGCCTCATAGATTTTGGGCAAATGTTCTACCATGGAGCTATATCTTCAGGCCTATCTTCCTCTGCTCTGAATAACTGATTTCAAGTGCATCTGTTTATATGTAAAATATGTAGGTTTTTATTTCATATAAGTTACATTTTTTAATTTTAATGGTAAAATTTATCCACTTTAAATTTATCTAGATGTCCTACCTGTTTGGTTTCAGAACTGTCATTTACTTCATAGTATAATGATGCTGTTTATTTAGTATATGAAGATATTTATAAAGGCATTTGTATATGGTCCATGTATGATTTGTTTCATGTTGCTCTGTGTATTTTTCTTCTAGCTGCACTTTCTCTTTTTAGTTCTCCTAATGGATCACTGGATACTTCTCTCATCCCTTCAACATAGTTTCAGTTATTACCTTCATCTGGATTTGAGGATTCTTTTTTTAATGTAGTTTTTATCAGTACATGACTGCAGTACATAATGGTTACATTTATTATGAGGAATTCGTCCCAGAGCATAACATTTCTTAATTCCTTTTTCCTCCTTTCCCTCCTACCCTTGCCTGCTCCCTTTACCTCTTGATCTCCTTCTCATTTGAAAAATACCTACTTCCATTCTTTTCTTCCATTATCTCTTTTTCAGTCCTTTTTCCCTTCCTTTGCTCACCTCCATTTCTTGGTCCCCTTCCCCTTTGAAAAAGATCTGCCTACTTCTTACTATTTATCCTTGTTTTTTGCTCTTTATTTATATTTTGGGCTTCTTGTATTAGAGAAAAGATGTAATATTTAAACTTGTTTGTCTGAGCCAGGCATGGTGGCACATGCCCATAATCCCATCAGTTGGGAGGCTGAGACAGGAGGATCGTTGTGAGTTAGAGGCCAGCCTGGCCTACAAAGTGAGCTCAAGGCCAGCCTGAACTGCATTGCAACACCCTGTCTCAAAAAGAAAAAAACAAACAAAACTAAATTTGCTTGTCTGATTTATTGCACTTAACGCTGAAAGCCGAGACAGTACAATAAACTTTCACCTTGTACGCCTCCCCTACCACCCAAGTTTATGGTCATTTATAATCACTTATTTATTTCAATGATTCCTTTTACATTTTTAGATAATACTTGCCCTTAGCTTCATCTCCTTATAGTCAGTCTCCAGCACTTACTTTAAAAAAAAAAATCTAATATTTCGATTAGATTTTCCCTCCAAATTTTTGTTGAATTGCATGATTTCTACATTATAATGCATTACAATGTTCTTTTCTGTGTCTAGAATTCTTGAAGTGAGTCGGTTTTATGTTGAGGGAATAATTCTAGTTATATATTCTCAGTTGATCTTTTGCTAGACTCACTTTTGCCATCAAAGTAGTTTGGTCCTCTCTTTAGGGCTTATGCCTGTGATTTCACGCATCTTTAAATTTCTAAGTGTCTGCTGGTGATTTTATGTGTGACCAGCAACTTGATTGAGTATAAAAATTCCCTATTTTCTTTCCCCAGTAACACTGCCGAGATTCTTCAGTTATCCTCTAGTGTAGAATGTTGCTGCAGCTAACCTGACTTTTCTGTATTAGACACAAGCCAGATTGTTGTCTGCTCAGAAAAAAAAATATCTTTACCAGGCTTTTCCTCCATTTATCTCATTATTTGTTCCTAATCAATTTTTCCTAAGACCTTTTTAATCTTCAGATTTTTCACTTTCAGAAAGTCTTTCATTATATCTCCGTATATTTTTTCAGTTCCCTTTGGTCTTTTACTATGGGAAACCAATTACGTACATGTTGAACCTTCTTTGTTCAGGGGTTCAACATGAACAAAGGTCATCCCAATTACATCATCTTTAGTTCTTTTCCGTGTCCCTGACTGACCACTGTCCTTTTTTTGTGCTTGTAATTTGACTTTCATTTCTTCAGTGGGTTTTCTTCTATTGTTTCTTTCCCAAATTCTTTTGACTAAATTTAATCTTTTGTTTCCATGCATCTTCTGTTTTCTTCCATCCTTTTTGGTCTTGGTCTATGTTTGCACTTCTATTTAAATTCTTTGTAAACACGGCCAGAAGTGGTCAATAATTTTCCTTGGTGTAATTTTTCTAGAGTATACTTTAGACATGAATTTCATTATCAGTTGCTTACCTCTCTAATAGTGGCTTTTTCATAGATCACATGCTGAATTTTTTTAGTTACTGTTCCTTTTTGAAGCCTCCTTAGAGTTTGGTTGTTGTTTACATAGTACTTTAACAACACTCTCCTTTGGGATTATAACCAGTACTTCTGATATGTAGTGCATTTTTAAAATGGATTATGTTGAGGACCTGTATATTATAGGTTTCAGTAGAGGAATTTAGCATTTTTCTCTCTTTGGTAGAACAGAACAATTTGCCAAAATGGCCAGAATAATTGTCTTCTGATTTTCATCTCACTTCTATTATATTGAGAGTCTGCTTCTTACAAATGTGGGTTCAAGCGCTCTGGCACAGACAGCTTTGCAGTTCTAAGGGACACTTGGAGTATGGAATATAAAGTGACAAATTCCAGGATAACAAGGACTCCCATGTCAACGTTCCAGGTCTTCTCTGAACAGGTCCTGTAATGTTTAGTGGTAACTATTTTCTACCTTTATCAAAGATTTCCTCTTTATTTTTCTGTCTCGGTGTTTTAGCTGATTTTAGAGGGATAACCAAGGCAGATATGCCTTTGCTTTCTATCTTTAGTTAAATACAGATTGTAAGTTGTCCTTTTTTTCCTATCAGATTTGAGCATGCACATAGGTTGTTAATTAAGTATTTTTTGAAATTCTGCTCTTCTTCAGGCATTTTATTTTACTGCATTTTACCTACTAAGCGGCATTATCGCTGTGCTTTGATTGCCCTTGAACATGGTGCGGATGTCAACAACGCTACCTATGATGGCAAACCAGTCTTCCTCAGAGCTTGTGAAGAAGCCCGTGATATTAAAGAGATGTGCTTGACATTTTTGGAAAGAGGAGCTGATCCAAATGCTATCAACTCAGTATGACTATTCCTGTGATTATTAATATTCTTTATTCTGTAACGGTGTCATAGTACAATTTTTGCATTTAAATATAGGAAAATTACTCTGTTAGCTTATACATTTTTCAGGTTGACTCGAAATGCTGGGACATGATGTACTTTTATTATCTTTATATTGCCACAATTTTGCAGTCTATTTCCTAATTATGTTGGGAAAATTCATACTTATTATGAATAATGTCATAATATCATTAAAGGAAGTAGTAGAAACTATATAACTGATGCCTAATAAAAACTTATCTTCTTGGAACAAAAATCTGTAGCTTTGTTGTTTCTCATAGACATTTTGTTTCTTTTTGTCAGCTATCTAATTTTATTGTTTACTTTTTTATCATTGTCACTTCCTGATACACAAAAAAGTAGATTTTCTCATTAGAAAACACCTGTGACCTAATTTTGCACATAGTCTACACTCAGAGTTTCCTTTTTGCTCTGCTTCCTAGAAAAGAAATGCACTTTTTAGCATATTGACCTTTCTCACAATCAGAGTAAGCTTGACTAGTCTACATTTTAGAAATTAATCTATTGCATTTCATTAATGCTTATGCTTTGTATATGAGACTAATGAAAATGCAAAGAACTAAACTTGTCAGTATGAGGTGAAGGTCACATGAATCGTCATATTTATTTTGAATGTATTATTTGATGTGACAGGTACCATATAAACAACACTTGGTCTGTTTCTTCTCCAGTCCACAGGTCGCACAGCTTTAATGGAGGCGTCAAGAGAAGGAGTGACGGAACTAGTCCGGGGAATATTGGAAAGAGGAGGCGTCGTGAATACGTTTGACAATGACAGATGTCACGCTGCTCATTTTGCTGCCAAAGGAGGCTTTTTTGCCGTAATGATCTGCTCTTTGCTTTTAACAGTGTTCCTAAAATTTGGTCTCTTATCTCTCAAAAGTTGTATGTATCATGTAGATTCCACTGAGAAAGAACTTTTGTCTAAGAAGTCTATTTTGTTTTTGCTTGCAATTCCACCAAGTCAAAAATTTAGGTTTCACAACATCTCACAGCTTTTTATTCAGTTTTATCTATTTGCTATCTACTTACTAAATATTACTAGTAATATTTTTCTGTATGTTTGACTGTGATAGTTAAAATTTCTGCCACCTGAGGCTATGCTACTTTATGTCTTTGTTATGTGCTAGAATTGTCCAAATGTAGTCTAAGTGCATAGAACAAAGCCACTACCCCCTCATCTCCTTGGTATTTGTATGTATATAATGACACACCTGAATTTTTAACTCTAATTTAAACTCTAAATTGCCTGATATTTTAGCAAAGAATATTTCATAGGTACAATGATATCACAGAAACAATGTCAATATTAACATTAGCCTTTCAAAAAAAATTCTGAATTTCTTCTGCCTTCACTCAGTTTTCCAAAGGTAACATAGTTACCTTTGTTTTCGTCATGAAGTCTTTTAGGTAACAAAAGCATAGTAATACAGGTCACATTCAGTAAACAATTTGCTCCTCTAATGATGTTTGCCGTATTGTGCTTTCTGGAGTTTCCTCCATTTCCCATAATGACAGTGTCCCAGATGAGTATAGCTTTCTATTCTTTAAATCAAAACCGTTTGATACAATGTTGAGCCATGACAGAACTGTCCTATATCTGAGTTGCACAATATAGTAACCACATGTGGCTTTGGAGCACTTTAAATGTGGCTGATAAAACTAAGGAAATAAGTTTTCAATTGTTTTAAATTTAGTTCACTTCAATTAGAGCTTTCAACACTCACAAGTGGTTAATAACAATATGCTGGATAGTATAGGTCTAGATGCTATTCTTCCTTCAGTAAATAGCCACTCCTAGTCCTCTATAGTGCCCACTGTTTATTTTGCAGATACTGAAGCTTCTTTTTTCATATGGTGGAGACATGGGCATAATCGCAATGAGTGGGAACACACCACTTCATTATGCTGCTATGGGTGGTTTTGCTGATTGCTGTAAATATTTAGCTCAAAGAGGTAAACTGTCTAATAATTTTTTTGTACTGGAACACATATCATTACATGTATACTCAAACTTTTATGTATTCTTGGGATAAAGTCACAGAAACCACATGGAAAAGCAAAGGGCCAGAACTTGGTTCATGCACAAAACCCTTGACCAATGAGGCAGAAAATATCTGTCTTCCTGAGAGACTCATGAGACTCTTTTTAAAGTAAATGTCTGAAAATGTTTTGAGACCTGTAGTGTGTTTAGAAGTACTAACCCACCATCAGATCCTGTATGGGTGACCAATTCCATGACAGAAGTATTTGTACCCGCTACATTTCCATCATTAAACTCAGATCTAAGGCAATCAGAGTAACCTGAAACAACTAGCATTGAAATGCTCACATCTGCATAAATGCCCTACGTTTAGTTTTTTCTCTGCTTAAGTGTAAAACAATTGTTCTGGCTGGATTTTTTTCCTACGTGAAAAGTTCTTGCTCAGTATCTTCTTCTTTTGATGCCTGGTTCTACTGTTGGAATAATTTACAGCTCCTTGTGAGCAATGTGAGAGCTGCACGCAAAGTGCAGCAGGGCAGTTTGGGGAGTCTCCCAGGTGTCTCAAGAGAGTTTTCCTTCTTCAGGGACTTTGACTCCCTATGCTTTACAGCATTAGCCAGCAGAAAGCTGAGCATCTTTACTATGGAGGAATATAAATCATAGAGAGTATAAAGGATCTTTACCATAGCAGTAGGGGATTGGCTGTAGGACCTCTAAGGATACCAAACTGCAAGGCTGCCCAAATTACTTCTACAAAATGGGATAGTGTATGTAGCCTACACAGATCCTTTTGAATATTTTAAATCAATGCAGAGTAATGATACGTAAATACTTGTCATACTGTCATTCATGCAGAAAAACAGCTGTACACTTCAGTAGAGGTAACTTTCCCCAGTGTTATGTATCATCAGTCGGTTGGATTTCTGGGTGTAGATGTTATAAATAAGGAGGACTGACCATAATAATAAAAAAGGAAGAGGCAGAAAGTCCCAACTCTGAAAGGGCAAACTGCCTTCAGGTCTTGCAGACCAGCTGGATGGTGGAGATTTTTATCCACATGAAGATTCCTAAGAGAAAACCAGCAGCCCATAAGGAGCTAAATAATCCCCAACCATCAGAGCTGCCGTGAACATAAAGGGGTGGCTTGAGAGAGGGAGATAAAACCCCAGACATGCTGAATTAGTAAAAGATCTGAGTGCAAAACAGTAACATTGGGGTTACTAAGGAACTGATTTACGGAATTAATATTCTGTGAATTTTTACTTTTGAGACTATTCTCAGGGTCCCCTTCCCAGTAAGTCACTGTTCTTAAAACTGTCTGATATAAAACTTTTATAATCCTCACTATCTTGAAAAACATTGGTGATCTTTCTCCTTTTCTTTTTTTTTTCTCCCCTCTCCCTTTAGTTTTGGGGGTCCCTTTTCTTCTCTCAAACACACAGAAGTAGAACTGTGTCATGAACCCTATTGTGTCCATCAAGGCAAGGATCTGTTTGATGAGGAATAATACTAGGAAGTGCGGGAGAAGCATGTTTTAATTCTATATACAGTTACCTGTATATATTTGATTGCTACCATTCTAGTTAGAGATCAATCTTTTTTGATTATGTGATGTTGGCAAAACAAAAGATAGGCCTTCTTCTACAGCAGAAGTACCAGAAAGAGCTATTTCATAGAATGACTTATTTATATATAGAATGGAGTTTTCACGTCTCAAGACCCATTATAGATAACACAGCCTTCTTGGTAACACCTAAATAGAATCTCTCATGCATTCAGAAAAGTTTAGTTGTTTGGGGGATATTTACAAATAATACTGGTCTTGTCATTTTACATTAGAGACCCAAAAGCAACATTTTAATATATAACTTGTACAAAAATAAAGAGCTGGAACCCTAGGATTTGATCATCAAGTTAAGTTTTCCTCTGTTAAAGTTGTTCGCATGACTTTCCCACAAAATATCAGATTGGTATAAATTGCCTTATAACAGTGGGGAAAGCATAAAAGATTATTGAAGATCATGCACCGATCTATAATCTAAATTGTTCAAGAAGAAGCAAGTACCTTTCAGCATTCTGAGCCCATAAAGTCCTATATGAGCTGTCTGAATCTAGGTTCTTCTTCCCAAAGGCCAGTGTATCCGCTCTGTTTTGCTGTTGGCATAAAGTTTCCTCAACAAGAACCCTGGTTGATATTTGTCATAAATATTTACATTTTTATCCAAAATATCTATTTATATAGGGGAATAAATATCTTACTCCTTTGTGAGTGAACAAAGATCATAAACTTACCCCTCTCAGAATTCACCAAAGTGAAGCCCCCAAAAAAGAACATACAATGTATGGTTACATTAGCTAAATTTGTACTTCTCTGTACAAGAGTTTAGACTGAACTTCTGATGAATTCTCAAGTTTAATAAAACAATTGTATAAGGGTCATTTGTAAAGTCATGCAGATGCCATGATACCACTTCTAATACCAGTGCTTCCTGTTTTAGGATGTAACCTGAAATGGAAGAATTTAGAACACAAAACACCCAGGGCTTTGGCAAAAGAAGGTGGCTTCAAAGTAGCCAGCAAAGAAATTCATCGAGCAGAGCGAATTGCCAATAAGCTGGCCAAACCAGGAGCCAAAAATCCTAATCCACTGTGGGCCCTCAGGTTACATGACTGGTCTATAGAGCATGAGACTTTTCTTCGGGAAATCTTTTCATTTGTGGACAGGGGTGATGGGTCAGTCTCCAAAGAAGACTTCGTGATGACCCTGGAGGAGAGGCAAGAGCATGCCAACTCTGAACAGCTGTTTTCAGTAGCTCAACTGCATGAAAAATTCCGGGGAGGAGGGGTCAACATCAATGAGTTTTTTAAAGGAACTAGATACCTAAACACGTCTTTTGTCTTGGGGTCTTACGGGGCTAAGAAAAAGAAAAAGGGAGCAGGTAAGAAGGGAAGGAAGGGCAAGACTGTTATACCCCTCCCAGTCTGCGTCATTCCTGAAGATGCGTTTCCACACCGCGCAGATGGTGGGCCTCCCTATTACATGATCGAAACCTATCAGAATGTAACTGACTTCAGTCGGTTTAACCAAGACCACCCACCAGTACATCCCCTGCAGGATGATTCTGCTTGGTACATTGATGATCCAGGGAGGATATTTTCAAATATTAATTTCGTCACCAAGGCAGGAGACCTGGCATCTCTGAAAAAGGCTTTTGAATCAGGAATACCTGTGGATATGAAGGATAAATATTACAAGACGCCACTAATGGTGGCATGTGCAAGTGGAAACATAGATGTGGTCAAGTTTCTTCTTGAAAGAGGGTATGTTTTTGGTTAAGTGAGATTTAAATTTGTATGAGTGTTCATCTTTTAAGGAAGCAAAAGAAGCCATAAGAAACATTCAGTTCCACAATTTTTGTAGTATAGAAAGGTACTTTTTTAGTGATTCTACAGTAAATACATCTGATATGAGAATCCAAGCTAATGGGAACATAGGATTGTGTGTGCATAAAGATAGCTTGCAGATAACAATTATGCACAAAGTGAAGACCCACAGGTTTTCACTGTGGAGTTAGAAGATCTTCTGATTGGGTATTGCTGGCTTCCTGTCAGGGACAGCACAACTCAGTTTCACCTGTGTCCTACCTGGGTGATGGGCAATCACTTTTTAATCTGACTGTTGTTTGTAAGGCTCTTGATAAATTTAAACAAATGCACTGGTGACTGCAAAGAATAAGGACACACTTTGGTCACTCTATCACCCAGTATCTACCTCAGAGAGGACAAGCTTTGCCTTGGTTCACAAGACATGACATTTTCATGTAACTTCTTCTTTTTTAATTGCCCATGTCTACTTTCTTCTACTAGAGTTGCATAACCTGAGTATATTTTGTACCATTTCTGTGTCTTAGTTTTCTCATGGAATGAATTACTCATCTCAGAATTTGTTAACAAAGGTGGTAAAATATGTACAGCAATGTTTGGCACAGTAATTGTATATTTAAAAGTACATATTAATGTTATTACTGTAATATTTAATGTTAACTCAAATTTCTATATTATCAAAAGGTATATAAAGCAATTAAAGAATACTCGAACTTTTGGACAGTGACATGGTAACAGGACTAAAATTTTAAATAATATAATGCTTAAGATTTTTAATACTGAAAGTTCATTTAAAAATTCACAACATGCAGAGAAGTAGACACAAAGTGGAAAAATAAAACATGTTTCTGTGAGTTTGCTTCTCCACTGGATTGTTTTATGGCTTTCCTTTATTTTAAAAACTTTACGAAATCATAATCTATAGGATCTAAATGCTTTTCAAAGCTAAGCAAAATGTACATCTACACACAAAGAAAGTTAAGACTGTCAAATAATGTAGAACAAAGGGGTTGCAAGAAAACTTAAGACAGACTCTACTTACAGCTTTTCTGGTTAATGATTTAAAACTTGATAAGCTGTAGGTGAAGGCTCACTTTGCCTTTTTACTTTCCATTGCTTGGAACCATTAAAATGTTCAGTTTGTGCATCTATCTTGTCTTACAGAGCAAGTGTTAATGCAACTGACAATTTTCTGTGGACCCCACTGCATTTTGCATGCCATGCGGGGCAGCAGGACGTCGTTGAGCTTCTTGTTCAGTCTGGAGCTGCAATAGACGCACTTTCAATCAACAACACCACCCCTTTGAGTCGAGCTATTGAAAGCTGTAGAATGGACACTGTAAAATACCTACTTGACATTGGAGCTAAATTTCAACTGGAAAATAGAAAAGGTCTGTGTTCATATTTCTGAAGGGCAGTGTTAGAAAAAGTGAGCTTATTTTAGATTCCAATTCTCTTGCAAGACTTTAGATTCCAACTCTCTTTCTCCTGGGCTCCTGGGACAAATACAGCTGCAGTGCAATGTTACTGACATTGTGTCTGATATCTGGTGCTGTAAAGAGCCAGTTCTTTGCAGTCTGTCATGCGTTGATACTTTTATAAAACAATAAGAAATTATTTATTACAAAGTAAAATGGGAAGAAACTGAAAATACAAGCTCAAAGTTCTTTTTGGTCAATAGATTCAAATTTAATGAATTTTCAAATAAGAAATTATTCTATGAAATTGCTATGAAGAATTTCTAACCACTTAATCTATGTAGTAATTTCTTCATGGATCAGTAAATGCTGGTTAGTTTGTGGACTTGTACCAGTCTGAAGATCACATCTTGAGTTATCACTGTTACAACTTTTAATTCCTAATTAATTCCTAATTTAATTCCTAATTTTAATTCCTAATACCTGGCCATCAAGTAACTCTGTAAATTTTAGTCTCCTTTTAAACTTGGACAAAATAATTCTTGAAGTGAGGCTTCCCTGCCTCTAGGAAGTAAACAGGTAGGTTACTCAATGTCACAAATACCATAGAGGAAGAACAAGAAGAGCATTTGAAGAATATTTGAGCTCTTTGTTTAAAGATGTTCCCTTAATTAGAGTCCATTGCTCATCTTCAAACCTCTTCCACTTCAGGCTGCCCTGGTCACAGGTAATACTGCACCAGGCCTGCCCAGTGACGTTACATTCAACACAATACTTAGACCTCCCCGATGTTATAGAGAACAAAATACCCATGCACTTGCAGCAAGAACTCTTTGCACTGACTTCTCAGGCCTTTTGCAATCTGCCTTCCCACTTCTCAGAATGTGGAAGAGAGGGTAAAATTATCACATAAAAGGAAATATGTACACTACTGAGAAAGCATCATGAATGGGGAATTTAAAATGTAGTTTATTATTTCCCGTCCCCCTTTTGAGAAATGTGGTTTAAAAATTAAGAAAAACAATTTTTATGCTAGCAAATACATTTGAAATCATAGGATTTGGGAGCTGGGTCTGTAGTGGAGAATGGCTACCTCTGTATTTACACATATCATTCGCTATAATAACCACCCTACCATATGCTTAGAGCTAATATGCTGAATATTTTCTACATAGTTATCACAAAATCTGTTTATCTTCACTCTGAATTTGTGTTTTGAACAGGGCACACTGCCATGGATATTGCAAAGGCGTATGCTGATTATAGAATAATTGATCTGATTAAAGAAAAGATAGATAACTTGCCTAAGCCAGCAGAAAATAAAAAACTGAAAGCCAAGCCACCCCCTAAAGCAAAGACTGAAGTCCCTGAAATTAAGAAAGAAGAGGTAAAAAAAGAGTTTGTCTATCCATTAGTAACTGTAACTCCTTAAAATTCTGTTGATGAACAGAAAACAGAAGTAGTTACATTATCATTGTAACATGAGTAAATATTTTCAGCACCATGGTATAGTATTTTTAAAGAAATACCTAGCAAGAAAATTTCTATAACTGAAGACTCTAAAACACACTCATTGCAGCCAGACTCTTCACAAAACCCAAAGTGGTTCAGCTAAATACAATTAGAATGTTGAAAAAAACTGGTATTGGATGTGTACATACTTTGGTCTTGAACTATACAGAATGGTAATCTTTATGAGGAAAGAAGCAAAACATAATTTTCCTTCATTTTGCTTTCATAACCATTGCCTACTTTGCCCTTCCTCATCAAAAAATTTTAATGAGTTCCATGAACTGTGTAATATAGAGTCACTTGTAACTTGGATATCTTGCAAAATAACTGCAAAGCTTAGCACATACCACGTTGACTGCTTCTGATAATCTAGAGTAGGTTACATACCTCTGAACTGCCAGCAGAAGGCTCAGGTTGTTGCCCATGGGAATCACTGGGGCCTCAAGCAGTTGTCATTGGCAGGGCTGCCCTAAGTGCATTTCTAGGCTGGAAGCTTCTTGAAAGGAAACAGAAGGTTCACCTCTAAGAGAGAGGACAGAATGAGAGTCAAGATAGAAAAGCTGTAATGCAATCAAACTGAGGGAAATTGGGGAATGCAGATGGTAGGAACTACATTGGTAAAGGGATTGTAAGAAGACAGAACAGAGTTGTAAATATGGAGGATGACAGTCAATATGGCAAGGAGTAAAGAAGGGTCAGTCAATAAAGCTCTTACTCTACCCAGCATTATCATTTCAGAAGGTTCCATCCTTCTGATTAATGAATAGCCACAGGTCAAAAATGAATGTCTTGAAGGTTTTCCTGATCGGTGACAGATATGACTAATCAAGAAGAATTAAACAAAACAGAGTTATTATTTCTCCTTACCCAAGGCTATAAAAATATCCTATCTCAAATTATAACTTGCATAGTAGCATTTGTAGGGGTTTTCTCCCTTGGTTTCAGAATACGATGTAGAAAAACAGTATTAGGAAATGAGTACTTGCCTTTTTAATTTTAAAGTTTAAAAATCTGTTTCCAGGAAGTGTCTTCATCACTTTATACTTTACCAACTGTAACAGAAAAGAAGAAAAAGCGTAAAGATAATGTAGTTTATCTCAATTCATTGATTACGAGTGGTTATACCAAGAAAATGGATATCACATTTATTCCACGAAGGGTAAGCACTTGGGAAGGATCCCCATAGCATGGTGGAGCTTATAAGGACATTTTTCAAAAGTTTCATATGTATATCATCCAAATAAATATTCCAAGTTTATCTTCCAAGTCACTATCCTCAGGAGTCCTTTTGCCCAGTCCTGTTACGTTCTACTCAGTAAGTCCAGCTGTTGCTTACTGGTATCTGGTTCACTTTGTTCCTATTTCTCCATGAACATTTAAGTTTTCTTTAAAAGATTGAAGTCATCTTTGGTCAGTGGCATTCTCTACAGCTCCTCACTCACCAAGTTCTATAGATACCTAATCTTGGTATTTCTCAGACCCAACCCTCTTCTTCACAATCTTTACCTCACTTGGGATCTTCATACTGATAAGCCTGGGTATATTCAAGTGGTCAGCTAAAGCATCTGCAGTTAAAGAGATGGAGACATCCTTGGGAGGGTGCCATCCTTCCTGTGCCCATCAAATCATGCTGAAGGGGGAAGCTCCTCCTGCTTTCTGTTATGAAATTGATTTCCCCTTCCACAGAAAGCACGAAGTAGTAAACCCAGTGATCTTCCAATTCTTTTGCTTTCCTGTTTTGATCTTCTAAAAGTAACCCATGTGTGGCCCAAGGGCAACTGGCTAGATGAGTAACTGAAGTATAGTGCTGAGCTCAGCTCCTGTAAAACCTTATCTGAGGCAGTGATGCTCACATAATGGCCGATGTCATGCAAGAGGGGAAGGACATTAAGATAGGTGTAGAAGTAAATGTGATGATTATAAGTTAAAATTCTCAAAAAGCTTCCTAGGCTGGGGGTGGGGGGAGGTAACTCAGTGGTGCAGCATTTACCTAGCATGCACTTAATTAAAAGTAATTAATTAAAACTAAATCTTGTGGATACTACCATATTCACTGGTGATCACACTCATGACTGCTCTGGGTTTGGCTGTTTATTTAAGGTTTGGAGTCCTGAATCCACAACAGCAGAACTGGTCCGAAAGCGGGAACTGCAGCGGGAAAGATTTAGTTATGAAGTGGACTTTGAGGATTTCATGATGCCTTTCCAGAAGAACATCACAGAAAAAGCTGAAGCTTTGGAAGCTGCCTTGAAGAACTAAAGCATAGCAGTTGTTTCTTGAGGAAAATGGTTTGCAACCCAGGGACTAAATTTTGAAGAAAGCAAATATTTCCATCAAAACCAAAACCCATTAAAAATCCCTTACCAAATATTGGGTTTTGCTTTAACAACTATTTGTATTCTAAACTGTATAGTGAAGATATATTGCAATGAATGATATGTTATTTGGGATAAATTATCCAAACTCGTTAAGATTGGAGGAGAATATTTGGCAGTTGGGTATAAACTTTATTGTCAAAATATTGTCCAGAAGGACACTATAGTTCATTTAAAGATTTTCTAGTGAAAACTGATGAAAGAACAATTTACTATTAGGGAAGAGGAGTCATGTGTCATTGTGTAAGGGAGGAGTTTGTTTCCCATCTTACACTGTAAATATGTCTTGGATATGTGGAGACACAGAAAGTTACATTGCCTCTGGAGGTATTGTGCACTCCCCAACTTTCGTTCCACTCTGGGATTATAGTACTTCCATGCCTGACCTCCACTTGCCAAAGGAGGCCTGCTTCTTTCACTTGAACTTGAACGCTGTGCAAGTGCCTGAGAACTTGCATCTCCTAGAGGCAGCTCTCAGCCGATAACTGGATAAAGTCAGATCCCGTACACTCCAGTGGGTGGATTCCGTAGTGCACATTCTCACTGGCCCCTAAAGCTCCCTTATGATACTTATCCCAGGCTTGAGTCAAACATATGTGTTAAAATTATAGGATAAAATTTATGGCTTTACATAGTTTCAATGATCTATTCTCCTAGCTCTGTTTGGCATTTGCAGACAAAACCACTTTCCTCTAACCTCCTTCCTTTTTGTCTGGCCGTCGAGGGACCTTTAACACTGAGCCAGTTAGAAGGACAGAGGAATCAGAGTGAGCTGCTAACCAGGCCAGTTGCCTTGGACTGCTTATAAGCTTTGCCATTTGAACCCCAGAGATGTGCTTCAAGGCTAATTCATGTTTGTGTAAAGAGGTTTGGATTTGGATATTTCCGCTTTCTCTCTTGGCTTTGATTTTATATTTGTAGACAAGTCACAAGAATTTTACAAATTTCTCTGTACTCTTCACCCAAATATTAACCATATACCTACCACCTTTGCTTTATCTCTTTCTCTCCATCTATATGGTATGTGTCTTTTCCCTAAATTTTTCCACTCAAACCTTTGAGTGTCAACTGAACACTCATCCCTTAATACCTAAGTGTATTTTTCCTAAAAGCAAGAATGTTCATTTATACAACATGATAATTGTCAACATCAAGAAAGTAACACTTAAAGGAACTACTTAAGCTACAGTGTTGATTCAGATTTTGCTACTTCTCCCAATAATGTCCTTTATGGAAAAAAAGAAAATCCCTGATCATGGAATACACTGTTCTTACTTCTCTTTGGTCTTCTTTAGCTTTCTACAGTCTTTCTTTGTTGCAGTGATGGTGGTTTTAAACACATAAGAATAGTACAAGCCAGGTGTTTTTTAAATTCAATTTTTTCAACTCAATTTTGGTTTGTCTTATAATACCTCAAGAAACCTATTCCAGGCTCAATATCATAGATGGTGTTCATCATATCAGGAGGGACATGATGTTGATACATGGTGTAAACTTTGTAAACTTTCATCTCTTTTAGTACATTTTTGGTAGATCTTTGAAACTATGTAAGTTTTCTTTTACTCCCATAAATTTTACCCGCTAATTTTAACATCCATGTATGATTCATACCTGGGATAACTATTACAGTGACAAGGGCCATAAGAAAATTTTCTAATGTCATTATTTCCAATTCTTTGTTGTCATTTGCTGTTGGGAAGAGTTTTCTCTTTTTTCTCCTTAATTCATGTATTTAAAGTGATGTGGTCATGCACCTTCCTTTTTATTTTATGGGTTATAATTGTGGGAACCAGCTCAAAGTTTATTTTTTACTTATCTGACTGTAATGGCTGATACACTGTGTCAACCTGAGAAGTTTAGAAGTTTAGCTCAGCAGACAGCCAGGGTCCTCCCTTTGTAAACAGCCTGGTCCTATGCAAGAGGAGGGCCTGGAGATAGTGTGAGTGCTACACTCAGCCTGGGTGGGAAAAGCCTGCTTATAATACAAGGGAGGAAAAGAGGCTTGTTCTCCCCCTTTTTTGCTCTTGCTGCTTTTGCTGTCTTCTGCTACCTTGAAGTGTGGCACCTGTGCCATGCCACCCTGTCTTGGAGCCAGTTGATTATGAACTGAAGCCTCCACAAACTGTGAGCTAAATAAACCTTTCTTTCCTTAATTTGGAGTACTGGGTATTTTGTCTCAGTAATGAGAGGAAAGTAACCAAGATATTGACTAAAAGCAGTAACTGCTGGGAAATAGGCTGCCATAAATTCCTCTTCAGGATTGATCTATTTCCAGAAGACAGAATACAAACTCACCCCAAATCCCTTCTCCAAGGGAGGTTTATGGCCCTGACATTGATGGAAATACCACTGGTATGGACAGACATTATCACAGACTTTCTAACCTCTGTTTGTTCTCCTGCAAATCCATTTACCTTTCAAAAAGTCATTGGTTTGCACATTAGCATCCTTTCCACCTTCATTTTACCTAGTTTTAAATTTGTCTAATTTTGTTATTATATTAATTGTATATATTTGTGGGTACAATGTGATGATAATGTACAAGCCCCAAGTGCTAACTTCTTTGAGTTGCATGCACTCCTTTCTAGAAGAGTGAGGGTATACATAGCACACATATAAATAACTTTTGTTCCTGTTAATCTGTCTTCCTTTTATCTTTTCATACACAGGGTCCAAGTTGTAAATATCAAAGGGAAGAAAAAAATTTTCCTCTCTTAGATAATCATTTATTGTCATTTTTTTGGATGCTAAAATTGTTCTTGATTTGGCCAATGGAAACCCCTTCAAGCTGGCGCCTGATAAGAAGACATTTTTTTCTGAAAATGAGTAGAAGATTCTTTATATCTTGAATGTGAGAGAAAATGACTACTCCAGGCTGCATTCAGTGCAGCAGTGAATCTGCAGCAGCAGATTTGCAGAAGTTGTTAACTTCCTGCCTTCACCCCAGGTGAGTTTATCTTCTGAGTGTCAGTTTAATATACGGTTGTGTCCTGTGCCCACCTTCATCCTTTCGCAGACATAAATTGGGAGGAAATGTGAATGTCAGGTCTGTGAGTTGTCTCGCCCTGTAAATTATTTATATTCACTTCAGTGACTTGAAAATATGTTTGAGTGGGAATTGCATGAAGGAATTCTTGAGTGACTGAGTTTATTTGGTGTTTAATACTAAAACCAAATGGGGCAAAGTCAAAGTCCTCATCACAGCTAGTAAGAACTTCAGGGCTGTTCAGAGTGGTCTGTCGGCACAGCATCAGCCTCACCTGGGTATTTGAGCTCAGCTCCCAAAACAGGTAACACATAAGTCTGTAGAAGCAGAAAAGGATTTCATAGAGGAAATTTTACTGACACAGAAAGATAATTTACTGTTACATGGTAAACCTGGCTGCAATAAAAAGTACATGGTAAATAGTATGTACAATAATCTCAAACTTATAAATATGCAACACACATGAATAGTAAGTTTTTAAATTTTAGGGATTATATAAGATTTTGGTTTTACCTTGTTTGACCTGTTTTACTTTGGCTTATCTGTATATTTTTATTTTTGTTTCTTTTTCTTTCTTTACAATGAATATGCATTACTTTGTAATAACAATAAACACTTTAAAAGAGAAAAAAGATCCAAGTTGATGCAGAAGCCCAGGGTGCAAGTGGTTTTGTTAGTATTTGCCTCTTTTATTCCTCTTCACGTATTCTCTAGGGGAAAATTTTCTCAGCAGAAGACTGGGTCACATTCAGGAGAAAGTGATTTGGGAAGGGAGATCCCGGGGGAAAGCAGTGCTGGGTGAGGCTAGGTGCAGTAGGACAAGGAGGTAAAAGAAGTCAAGCAAGAGTGACTTTCAGATGTAGCCCCTGCTTCATAGTCATCCTGGGGGGTTCTAGAGCTGGAGTAAAAGAGCTTGGCTTGTGGATTCCAGTACGCGTCATTTAGTAGCTTCAGGTCCGTGCAGCATTAGAGAGGCTGCTCTTCTCCAAGGCAACTCTGTGATTCTTCTAAGACTTTTGGTGGGGAAGCATATGGAAGCTGGCCATGGCTGCATGGCACAGCAAAAGGTCCTTACCTTTAATACTGTGGAGAACTGGGTGAGAATGTGGGTTTTATGATCAGTGAACTAGGATCTGCATCCCTACTCTGCCCTTTCCTTCTGAGATGTCTATGGATCAAGTACCAAATGGCCACTGAATCTCAGTTTCCTCATTTATAAAGTTGGCATAATATTTATATGGTCCTGGATGGACTCCTCTGTCACTCAAACAGTTAATATCTGTAGGGCTACTAATTCTGAACCTATGCGTAATTGGTAATCAATAAGTCATTTATTTTTAACCATCTGTCTGGTTACTTTTCTCTCATTGCTGAGACAAAATATCCGAAGTCCAAAATTAAGGAAGGAAAGGTTATTTAGTTCACAGTCTGTGGAGGTTTCAGTCCATACTCAGCTGGCTTCGAGGCAGAGTGGCACATGGCAGAGGACAAATGTTCATGGCAATGGCAGAACACAGCTAAAGCAGCAAGGCAAAAAGGAGGAATGGCAGCAAGCAGCCTCTTTTACTCACTTACATATGCAAACTGTCCACCCCAGGGCAGTGTAGCACTCACAACCATGAATCAAAATTCTAAAAGCCCGCCCTGTGACCACATGAGGCTTTGGGGGGACATATAGACACAAACCATAACACCATCTTTCAGACTGAAGCAGAAAGAAAAACCAAAAGTAGAAGGATGAGGACCCAAACCTAGAAAGCTAGAACTATGAAGGTTTGCTGAAGCCCATTCATGTCTACACAGTCATTTTAAGTGATTTAAGCATGAAGACATTTTATCTACAGATCTATCTAGTTTATTGCCTTTCTGAACAATGCCTATTAGTTATGAGAAATTGTTACTAATTCTGATAATGGTAATTGAATTTCAGTGATAGTGGCTCAAAGTTTTACTCTGTGTGTGTGTGTGTGTGTGTGTGTGTGTGTGTGTGTGTTGTGTTGCCTCCAAAACCCAACTAACTTCCTCTAGAACTGAAATAAGTCATTAAAATAGTTCTGTAAAAACACTGCAGAGGATAAGACAGGGTCTGTACTGCTAGTGATTTTTGGAGGGAATGTTGCCAGGTGTAATTTGTCAGGAGACAGGGGAAGCATGATCAAGAAGGAGAGAGAACAAGGAAGAACATGATCTCAAGAGGGTGTTGGCCTCAATCTCATGACCTTGGGGCTATGGAGGGTGGAGGGCACGTAGTTTTCCTGCCCAGAGGGGGTTCCGTCCCATACCAGACATCAGCTCTTTGTGGAGAAAGAAACTTCATATGTGTTGGCTGGCTGATTTGCAAGGTGGTTCTGATCATTCAAGGGCAATCCTGCAAAGGAGGTAGCTGAGAGCCACCGACCACACAGCTGAGCAGGGTATGGGCCTGCTGCTCAGGGGTATCTGGGCATTACATCAATAGCAGACTACAAGGGATGCACTTCTGTGTGCAAGGTTTGAGTGCCAAAGTTTAGAAGGTCTGGTTCTTTGAGATCCTTTTGCACCACACATTTTCTCTTCATACAGAATATGAATCTTAAAAACCTCTAAATGTGTCTAATTTATTCTTCAGAAGAAAGATGAAAAAATGAGCATGAATGGCAATGAGAACTGATTCAGCGGCTACTTAGAAGGAAAAAGCAATCCACAAACCCACTGGCGGCTTCTGTTTGTTCAAATTTGATTTGAGTATTACTAATCATTGAAAATTATAAGCATGAGAGACAGAAAGGGACAGTCATCCCCATGTTCAGGATAAGATCGTGTCTAGTTGGTACCCATGACTCAGCCCAGTTAGGTTAGTTCAGCAACTTATATTGAATTTGTTATTTAGGAAATTCGTGACGAAGCCACAAAAGGTGCCCAAAGGAGCCATTCAGCCAGCACCTAGGATATAAGGAGAATGGTGTAAAAAGAGAAACAGGGAAAATTCAGATGCCTTATACACAGAGGCATGAATTTGAAGTAAATAGCCATCTAAACTATAATGTCATTTTAAAGTATTTGTACATAATGTGTATTTTTTAGGGATTCATGTTTCTTTAACAATGGATCCTAAGGGAAATTTTCAACTGAAAGTAAGTGAGGCATTTGTGTAGGGTAAACAAGCTCATGCTAACATTATCAGATCCTCGGGTAGTTAGTTATTTCTGCATCATGAATTTTATTTGCGTAATATGGGAGAACTGAATATTCTGTTGGCACTCTAGATCTTTGGAGATTTCTTTTATCCTAGATAAATAGTTGAGTGTTGCAGTGTGTGTGTGTGTGTGTGTGTGTGTGTGTGTGTGTGTGTTCAAGATTAGTAATAATGATATTTTGCTTTTATCTTTAGTAAGACATTGAAGAAGAATGACTATGAAAAAGCTTATTTGTTTTCCATAGGCTGAGCGACGTTTTACAAGATGATTTGAAATATCCATGTATTTCTCTAAGCCTGACAGACTACTGTGACCTTTGTTATTGGGTTCCGTTATGATGTTCTCCTCCTAGGGAAATAGGAAATGAAATAAATAACTATACCCTCATGAACATTAAATAATGAAATCAATGCATAAAGAACAAAATGAGCAGAGAATATTTTTGCAAGGTCAAACCAGAGCTCAAGCTTAAGCAACATTTTGCATTACTAAAGAAAACATTAACTAGGAGGCATTATCCCAAAAATAGAGTAACCAGGAGGACTGTATAACTCTAGATTATCTATCTATGTACTGCTGTCAGAGAAAACTTTTTCAAAAGTAAAAGCAATTACTTTGGCACTGTACCCACCAACCAATTCAAACAGTTGGACAATTCTCATGTTCTTAATATAAGGCAATGCAAATGAAAATGACCCATAATGCCTTGAGAAGCCTGACCACCATTTATTCCATTAGCTTCCTCCCTAGTGGAATAATGAATTTGTCATCCCTCCCCCCATTGCTGCACAAAGCTGACACTCAGAATTTAAAAGAAGAAAGGTTTATTTGGTTGAAGATTTTAGTAGGTCCAGCCCATGGCTGGCTGGCTCCAAGGCAGAAATGGTAAAATGGAAGGACAGGAAAGAGGAAGGCTGCTCTCCTGTGGCAGCCAGGGAGCAGAGAGGAGGGAGGGCAGGAGGGAGGATCCAGAGAAACAAACACATTGTTCCAGGCCACACCCGCATTAACCCATCTCCTCCAACCAGAACCCAACTCCTACCAGCATGTTTAGCTATGAATTACTCAGTGAGTTAATCTGCTAATGACTATTGTGCACCATGACCCAGTCACCTTCCAAAAGCTCCACCTCTGAACACGTGAAACTTTCAGAAGAATATTTTAGACCTAAGCTTTAATACTCCCTCATATTAACCCTTAAGTGCCCTGCTACAAGCAGTCTGTTGTAATCTGCACCTTGCTCTCACCTTTCACTGAGTTTTGTGTAAAACACACACACATTTTGGAATCTGTTCTCTCCTACACAAGAATCTCTTACCTACTTAGTTCCCATTATGTCATCTCAGAGGATAGACTCTTTTTCAAAGAGGCCCTTCCTTATATTCCTCATAAGACCTGTTAAACTAAGTTTGGCTTAAACCTGTCCCATACTTTGATGATAGTTTGGCCGAAAGGAGCTCTCACTTATAGTGAACCATACCTTGATTGATATGTAAAAAAATTATAACTTAACTTTATAATATACCCTTATGACTAAGCAACTACCTCAGCTGATCTCTAGCCAATCAGAACCTGAAAGCTGCCTCCAAATTCCAAACAAACAAATAAGAGAAAATTGACCATATAAGGAAAATGCCAACTGTGGCCAGTCAGGTTGTTTGTGTGGTAGTATGCGGCATTCTGAACCATCTTCAAGACAGAAAATTGTCAAGTTCTAAAATCTTATTCTTTTCTTCCCTTTTCTTTCTTATTATGTGGGAGGAACCCAGGGTTGTTCTACCACTAAGCTCTCTACCAGCTCTTTTTAATTTATTCTTGGGGAGGCAGGGGTTTTACCAAGTTGCCAAAGCAAGTAACACCTTTGGAGAACATTTTACCTCTAAACCATAACAACAATCTAGACAGATTATTTTAATACTAATGTGCACTAAAAATCACATATTTACCTTCTCAGGTGAACAGAGAAGTTTGTTTTTACATGAGTTAATCCCTGTTATTATACTTAGGAGTTCCTGCATCTGTTCCTGATAATGGACCCTTGTTGTCCTCTTCTGAACTCCAATAGTTCTATAAGTGGCAAGATAACTCTTTGTAACTACCCAAGCTGCCTTCCTAAATGACTGCTTATAATCACTGCCCACTTGGAAGGGTCTCCCTTACTCCACCAACCTCCTATTTCAGTCTCAGATCCACCTTAGGCTTCATAGATGTAAAAATTACCAGTCATTCTGAAGACGGACTGAGAATAAGCAAGGAGAAAGTAGTTTTAGGTATTCTTCGCAAGGATTTTATTTTGTTTGGAAGATAAGATCCAAGACAGAACTGGGAAAATAAAAATACTATATTTCTGAACCACATGTCACCAGATAAACATGTTCAGTGGCATTAAAATTACCCCTGTGGTACTCATTCCTAAACGTGCCATGTGTTTTGTGAGGCAAACAATGGCACATTGTTTGCTTTACATTTTTCTCTATGCTGGGGACACACAAAATTGCTGGTACACCAACTAGTCAACAGCAAAAGTCTTTCCAGTATTTCATAAGGCTTTTCTTTATTTGAGATGCGTGAATTGTAGTACACAAAAAAGAGGAACATGCTATTATCCAAGCTATCTGGTAAGAACTGTCTGACAAAAAAAATGAAAAAAAAATGCCTTTGTTGATTCCAACTGAAGTGGTAATTGGTTTGGTGGTTTTCTATACCGTTCTTGTTACTTAAAAAATTCATCAGGAATGCAGCAAAATGTACTTTTATACCTCTTTCTAAAATCAATAGTCCAGAAAGGTTAAATCTTTTCAGGCTTTTGGGTTTTTTTAATAGAATTACCAGAATAGGAAAAAATTTTTCACTTTTGTCTAAACTTCTCTGGTTACTTCTGGTTTTCCCATCTCTAGCTTATCACTTCGAACATTGTAATTGTTGACAACCTTTAAAAGAAGAGAAGCATAAATTCAAAGGTCAGAAGTTCACTTGAAATCTTCTCCTAAAACTGAAAGTCTCCTATTCATTTGTGTCACACAACAAATACTGTTCTTCTACTGTTTTCCAGTCAGCATTCTACAGGCTTGAGTCTTGCCACTGTAATGTGTAAATAAACGCAAATTCATAATAAATTGTGAAGAATATCACAACAGAAAAGTTATGGAGACCACTACAAAGCAGCCCTGAGCAGCACTTAAATTAACCAACTGGCTTTTCATGTTTACTTGTGAGGCTATCCAAGGCCTAGGCTCCTTGTCTGGAGATGCACAGTGGACTCATAGTAAGTGAACCACTGTGAGTAACTGATCCCTACTGAGACCTGTAATGGTAAATGAAGCTGGAAAGCCTCACAGCACAAGACAAGATCATAGCCAAGAACACCTGGATCTGATCTCAGCTAAAAACTATAGGCTTAGGTATTTCATTCCTGGGTGGATTAACTTAAATCTTCATTAAGGATTAATTTAATACCTGACTTGGAGAAGTACTTGAGTGATTCTGCCCTTCTTAAGTACTCCCCTCTGTTCTTCTGATAACAAAATAAACACCAAGAGAAGGAATTGGTCTTAGCCCCAAGAGAATCTCAAATTCTATGAGAGGGCTTTGATCCTCCTGGTGCCCTGAAATCATTCCATTTGCCTCTTTTTATTTAGCCTTCACCATACACTTTTTTGGGAGATTGCACACCTGATCAGCCCACAATAACTAAGGGATAGTACCCTGATAAGAAAAGTACTATGGAGTTTTAGGCTGTGGACCAGGAATTCCTTCTCCAACAAAGTATCTAATCTGAGAGCTAAAGAACAAGAAGAATGGGAACTGGTATTCCAAGCATGTAATCCCAGCACGCTGGGAGACAGGCAGGGGCAGTGTGGGGAGACTCTGGCCAAAAAAGTGATTGATTGTGGTTGCATCTTCCAGTCTGTTCCATTGATCCTCAGGTCTGTTTTTTAGCCAGTACCAGGTTGATTTTATTACAGTAGCTTTGTAGTATAATTTCAGGTCAGGGATTGTGATTCCACCTCACTTGTCCTTGTTGCCCATGATTGCTTTTGCTATTCTGGGTCTCTTCTGATTCCAGATGAATTTAAGGCATATTTTCTCTAGATCTGTGAGGTATGCTAATGGTAGTTTAATGGGAATTGCATTGAATCTGTACAACAGTTTTGGTAGTATGGCCATTTTCACAATGTTGGTTCTTCCTAACCATGAGCAGGGTATGTTTTTCCATTTATTGAAATCCTCTTCCATCTCTTTTTTCAGAGTACTGTAGTTTTCACTGAATAAATCTTTCACATTCTTTGTTAGATTGATTCCTAAGTATTTCAATTTCTTGGATGCTATTGTAAAGGGTATGGTTTCCTCAATTTCTCTCTCAGTCTGTTTGTTGTTCGTGTATAGGAATGCTATTGATTTTTGGGTGTTGACTTTGTATCCAGCTACGCTGCTGAATTTGTCAATTAATTCCAGGAGTTTTCTTGTGGAGTTTTTGGGGTCCTCCATGTATAGTATCATGTCATCTGCAAATAGTGATAGTTTAACTTCTTCCTTTCCTATCCTT